>JBBPJP010000514.1:0-20408 GCA_038088775.1 Boletus barrowsii | reverse complement strand
ACTAGTAAGTAGCCCGATTGCACTACCAACCTAGCTAGTGGTGTTATGTAGGACTGTTAGCTCTGTCATGACGTTACTAGCGGAGAACTCCGCGAGAGTTTTCTTCTTTCATAGGTTTCCTGGTGCCAACTAGGAATGGATACCTTTCTTGTTGTCCCCGACGTTGCACAGCACTGTCCCTGTTGGCGCACTGCGACTTACATAGCCTTGTAGTGTAGTCTACAACAGTTTGTACATTTTTGGAAAGCTCGAGTCGGCGGAGAGAAGCGGCTTATCTGACGAGATACTTTGTGGGTCCACCCGCTCACCCGCTTGTGGGCGATTTCACATTTTGCTGTTGTTCCTGTCAACAAGCAGAGCGCTTTGTCTTTCTGTTGTGCTCAGAGCGGCGTGCATAAGAGCATCGCGTGTAATGTCGCCAAACTAACAGGAACTTCTCGAGCCCGCTCGTCTCACACATACATCCACTTTACCAATGCCCCCCGATCTCTCCTTGCGCGAACACTTCTGGCGCGACGTTACACTGGCTGCTGGACCTAGAGACCTAGGTCCCCGGGCAATCCGCGATACCGTCGAAGATATGATGCGCAACTATCGCCTAGACGAAGTGCCCGGCTTCGAAACAGCGTCACAGGCGAATGAGCTTACTGTGCCAGAGACGGGCAGTTTCTCAGAACATTCTGCCTTTGCGCCTGTCTTTTCCCGAAGCACTTCCAACCTGCGGCCGTCTTGGGGCTGTCTTAGTGCAGCTCGGCCAATCTTCATGGCCCCCCGTCGTTTGCTACGCCGTCGGAAGACTCGTCCAGAGCCACGGGATCCCGATAATTTCCCAGGAGGTGGGAATCCTGGTATCGAAGCCAACACGGGTAACGTTTATTTGTGTGTAGCTTGTGTTGTTGCTCCGTTGACGTCTTGCTCCCCAATGCCAGATCAGTCTCCCAATCCACCACCACCGGTGTCCAATGATGTCTCTCCATGGTGCCACCCTCCTCAATTGCCGCCCTGGGCACCTCATCACTATGTCTGGGTGTTTCCATCCGGTCAGTTGGCCTGGAGTCCACACCCTCAACCCACACCATCGATCCCTCATCCGCTCAGTCCCTGGTCAGCTATCACCCTCACAGGTGGCCATCCTCTTCCAGGTACGACGCCCCAATGGACTCCTGGAACATGGCCCCCGCTTGACTGGACCCACGATGTCCCCATCCGCCTCTCGCCACACATCATCCCCAACCCCAACAATGCCCACCTACCCATGGTTGGCTGGAATGTCACCAAACACCCCTCCATGGCGAAACGATTAACCCCCAACCACGTTATCGTCGACATGTCGAGCATCTGGGGAGACACCGTCACCCACACTAAAGCGAACACGATCGTCGTGACGTGCGACGTCGGCCACATGTCTACCCTCTGGGGTCCCATCGTCATTGACCGAAGCGAGCCAGTGACGCTTCGCGACTTGTTCGAGGCCATCTATGAATATTTTCAGATTCCTCTGACGTACCCAGAGGTACAATACATTTCCCGTTTGCATCCCAGCAATCTGCGTCGGTTGACGGATGCATATTACGAGCGGTGTCGGGAGAGCGTGGCGCTTCCGGAGTGGGAGGCGAGACAGGGGCTCAAGAGGGCGGACGTGTTGGGCGATCGCAAGTATTGGTGGGGCGTGTGGATATCGTCACGCAATGGGGCTTGGTGGCTTAACCTAGGGCTCATGAACCCAGCGCATTGTTTACCCCCTCCGTGAACGCGGTATTTACCAGTGCGAGCGTGGTTCCTATGGGCCTTGTTCTCTTTTTGTTTTTGGCACTAATTTTTTGGACAAGTATTTTTTGATGGACTTGTCTGGATCCATTCACCTTACAACGTTTGTAGCCAATAGTACCCCTTCAGTTTTGAGCTATACCGTAGTCTGTTCCAATAATCTTTAAATTCGCGTGGCGGTGTTTCAAGTAACCAAAACAAGTGGATTCTGCTACAACTCAAACTGCCATGACGGGCCCGGTACTACAGGATCTTGACAACTCTGGTAAAGCTTTCCCTCCCCTCTCGAGCACAATTTCACATCCGATGACCGTGCGTACGTGCATAGTAGCGCCCACTTCATGAACCCTGGATACTGGGTTATCGCTGACAGTGCCATTGGTTGGTTGATCCACAACCATCTCGGCGTCCGTTTCAGGTCATATGTGAATTCTCACAAGGAGACGTTCATCTCTTCCCTAACAACGGACCCATGTGCTATGATCGCGTTTTCCCCCCCCGTGCCTCCCTTGTGCTGTGCATGTGAAACTTGCCCACCCGATGCAAGAGAGGGGCGTACATGACCTTGCATTTGCTTACGACGACTCTTTTCCAGCGCTCGGAGAAAAAGGGACGGTATGTGTACGTCTGTCCGTCCATGTACGTTCCCACTTTCGCGCCTCGCGTCATTCGATATGACGTTGCTCCTTGGCCGTTGCCCATCTCTGCTTGAGACATGACGCGTATCAGGACGTCCAGCATGTCGAACCACGTGCGACTTGGCCATGTATCCGTTCCGTGGCTGTCGTCCACGACCTGGACGCAATACCGCAGCCCGTTGTACCCTCTAAAATCCCTTTTCTATCCTGCCTAGAAGACACGATGATCTGCAAACGCGAACTTCTTCAGGTATATATGCACGTTTGCATGCGTAGATCATTTGGGCTGCGGAACTCTTGCTCATTGCTGAACTTGGACACGTCATCGTAATCCCACCGAGAAGAAGTGCGTTTTCTTTGCGTCGTTCCGACGCATACATGGACGTTGCAACATGCATGGGGTGATATTCATCGATGCGTGGGATACGTGGTCTATGCAACGCGCGGCGATGACAGCTAGCAACCAGTATGGCATCGAAGTTTCCTTTGTTCTTAAAGGTGTGGGGTATTCGGCTGACAGTACAACGCCGTCGACTCAGCGACACCCTTTCTCATCTCCAGAGTCACATCATACATGTTTAAGCGCAGGGGGTATTGTCAGTCTGATACGATACAAGAACGAAGTAGACTGATTCAGAACCTGAAACCACCAGCAAGACCCATCACGTTCTCCGGGTCTACCGCCTTTTTGATCTCCCGCAATCTTGGTAGGTTCGCGCCATACATCTTGTCCAGTGGCGTGTCGAAAATTGCATAGTTGGGATAGACAGCCTGGTTGGCATCACTTTGACCGTTGGCAATGGCATATGCTTGGAGGGTCTTCTTGGTTTCCCGTATCGCATCTTGAACGTCTTGATCAAAGACTGGCAATTCCCATGCAAAGTAGATTTCGAGTGGCATAAAGCCGCGCGTGCGGTCAGGCGGGTAGGCCGATGGTGTCTTATTATGGGTGTAGAGAGTAGGAAGGAAGGGTTCAACATCATAGTTGAGGAATGTCGTAGTGTACAAAAGAGTGTCAATGGCCATAGACTAGAGGTGAATGATCAATGACTCGCGCTAGGGAACGAGAGTGAGAGTGTCCACTTACGCGGGCCTCCTCGGCGATCCGCTCAAGGAAGGGGAGCGAGTAGTCGGTCGTAGACAGTGTATCGAAGATGACCCTGTCAACGCGTTTGGGGATTCTGTCACAACCTCGACGAGGCATACACATACCGTCGTGGTGGGGGTATGGGTATAGATTTTACGAAATCCAAGTAGGAACGTGTCGAAACAGCAATGCCCTGATTCAACGCAAGAATCGCGAAGAATTCGTCAAAGATCTCGTCAGGCATTTCCGGTGCGTCGTAGAAGACGATGACGCTTGTTTCCGGCTGCGTCAGACAGATGAATGAAATCGGATTGTCAACGCAAGGCCGCAAAAGGACTCACGACACCGGCGAGGTAGTTATATGATGTGATTATTGCGGCCTTTGGATCCTTGTTGCGTGCCACGAAATTCGCCGTCGCCTTGGTAATCTCGTCTAGGGAGGTTGGAGGATAGAAAAACACGCCGCCCTTGGTATCGTGGGTTGGAACACCTAGATAGTATTGGGAACGGATGCATACATACCCAAACTTGCCCCTGCGGGAATGTCTTCAATGTGAACTTTGTTACGATGCCCTGAACAACGATGAGCCGAAGGCAATGCATAGCCGAAACGTTTACACATACAAAGTTATTCAGACCGCCCTGCAAGGATATCAACGAGGTTACAGATTCATGATTAGAAATCGACGTACCTTGAGAGCAAAGAAGAGATCGGGACTCGACGTCTCCGTAACATTGATGGCTGTCCCATTAGGCATGACCAGCTCATACGCTTGCACAGTATCGATGGTTAAACCGTGTTGATTTGTAAGCCATGAATAGCCTGTTGAACACTGCTGAGAGCAGTCTTTCAGACGCATATGACAGTCAAAACATACCTCCGCCGAGAGTAAAGCCAGCAACACCAACACCGGTTACTCGACCACCGACAACATTCACCCCGTATGGCTCAAGTGCCGCGTAGACATCGTCCCAAACCAGACCTGCCCCGAATGTGACTGTTTGCGTCGCGGGATTGTAATCAACGTCGTGGAACCTCGACATGGCTATTTGGACCCCCGTAGTCGACGAAAACCCTGGATTGCCAGTGTGACCACCACCCTTGACCTGCAGTGTCACATGAGACGACATTTTAACCCAGAACCAAACGATACGAACCGCGAACGGGGTCCGGGTTTTGCCGAGAATTCGTAGCTAGATGCATCACCTTGGTGGAGGAAAGAAGACATGGATGTAATAGAGCGGCTTACTGCAATGCCAACATCTTCGGGTGTACCAGGCTCAAACGAGCACGCTGAAAGTTGGGTACTTGACACTCCCCAGTGACTGATGTCTTTTAGGTAGTTTACCGAGGCTGCAACACCATGCTTGGCGTGAACTAAAACCCGAAAGAAAGCAAGGAACCGGACCTGCATCATAGACAGCTGATGCGTCTGAAATAGAGCTTGCGATCCGTTGGCACGGTTCATTCAGTAAAATGGCACGCTCGTAGACATTACGCTTGTCGTCAACAAGGGTACGACCAACTGCGCTGCCGAAGGATGCGACCGCGGTGAAAGCGAGAGCAGCGCATACCATACTTGAGGCCGGGGATGGGATTCTTCTGCTGCGTTTCTCCCTCGCTGAAAGGTTTTTATGCCGTTACCCAAACTTTTTCGGCGGCTGCCAGCTGTTAATTTATCACAACAATACGGTATGCACTGGCAGTGACCTGACCAACTTAGTCCTATTAGTCTGGTCACCAGACTAGTCTTCTATCGGCTTGTAGCGATCACGCCTCGCAATCACAACTCACTCCCCGTCGCTATCGTTATCACGCTGGTTCACATCCCAACCTTTGACTGATACCCGTTCCATCACTATCCGTAAACCGTTTCACCTCTCCTTCAGTCCATTCGTCGTCATACGACTCATGCGACCACATGCTCGTTTGCTAAACCCTTCGCCCAACCTCGTTCCTTACCCCTGAACTCAAAGACCTCGTTTGTATCGTACTCAGGCAGTCGTCTCAATTACGAGGATTTGACCTAGTGATTGTATTCGTGACTCTTCGTACTAGTTTCTTTGTGAAGCTACCAACCACCCGTGAATCGTGCCAAAGAGCACTGATATGACGATGTTGCTTTTACGGTGTAACCTATTATCATCAATTTCTATGTTTTACTGATAAATGTTCAGCCTGATGTAGGGCTATTGGTCAGACCGCGAATGGATCCATTAGGTCAGCTCATTTCGATGCAGCGTTCAACTGTATTTGGAGTGCTTGAACCGGCGCGCTTCGGACCGCCGCCATCAATTGTCCGAAACTCAAAGCCGACTGCTTTCCGAAATGCTTGGAGGTGGCAGCGACTCTCCAACCTTCGAGGAAGCACCCGCCCAGCCTGGCTGCGCTGCGTTCATCTCAGGTCAGCATGATCAATTTCGGATTTGTACGTTTTTGTTGTATAGCACCAAATGTGCAGGGGATGCACAGCGTAACCAAAGTTTGTGTCTGGGGTGCCATTTGCTTGTTCTTGCGGTGCGGTGACGGGACTCAGATACCGTCGACCCAATCATGGCCGATCACAACCGTGAGCGTTATGTTTAAATAACGTGGAAGTAGTTAATCTGCAGCGTCAACTTTATCCACGAGCCTACAAGCATTTGCTTAGAGCTTGAAACCGCCAGCAAGACCCATCACATTATCTGGGTCTACCGCCTTCTTGATCGCCTGTAATCTTGGTAGGTTCGCTCCGTACAACTCGTCCAACGGGGTATCAAAGATGGCATAATTGGGATAGACAACCGCATCAGCAAGGCCGTTCTGACTTGTATGGGCTCGAAGCGTCTGCGCGCTCGTCCGTATCCCAGTGTCCACGTCCTGATCGACTTCTGATGATAACCATGCGTAGTAGATGTTCAGTGGATAGATGATTTGCGTGCGGTCGGGTGGATATGCCGATGGTGTCGTATTGTGGGTGAAGAGTGTGGGAAGGAATGGCTCCACATCATAAGAAACGAATACTACAGATTCTGGAAGGTTTCTCCCCCAATGCTGAAGTGAAACGGTCAGCGAATCTTACTGGAAATGGAAGGGACAACCCGCTTACGGTGGTCTCGTTAAGGACCGCCTGAAGGAAGGAGAGCTCGTAGTTCATCACAGAAATCGAGTTAAAGATGGCTCTATTAATGTAGTTGGGATCGTCTTGCAGATTAGGAAAAGAATGTACGTACCGCACTGTATTCCACCCAGGTAAAGATTGGACAAAAGCTGAGAAGGAACGTGTCGAAACCTCTTTCGTGAACCATGGAATCGCCAGAAATTCGTCAAAGATTCCATCAGGTGGTGCTGGCGCGTCATAAAATATTATCTGCGACACGCCTGGCTACGGAAAGCGAACAGAATCATTGGACTGGATTTCGAACAACACGTTGCATAAAGGACTCACTTCACCGAGAAGGTAGTTGTATGATGTGATTATCGCAGCCTTTGGATCCGTGTTATTTGCTGCAAAATTCGCTGTCGCTTCGTTGACCCGGTCTAGGACGTCCTCGGTGTAGGTAATGAGACCCCCCTTTTTATTTGAATTAGGGTGTCTGTGTCACATAAACTAGGTGAATACGTACCCAAACTTGCGTCTGCGGGAACGTCTTAATCGTAAATCTTGTTACAATACCCTGGAAGGAGATTAACAGCGAGTCTTTGTAATCTTTGCAAGATATTTCTACGTACGAAGTTATTCTGGCCACCCTAGAGAGATATCAGCGAGGTCAGCGCGTCATGTTAGCGCATCACGTACCTTCAGAGCAAAAAACAAGTCGGGACTCGACGACTCCGTAACATTAATGGCTGTCCCATTGGGCATGACCAGCTCAAAATTTTGCACGGTATCGATAGTCAGACCATATTGATTGGTTAGCCACGAGTAACCTGTCGATACCGTGAAAGGTGCTTTTAAGTCGTACATCCTGTTGGAACATACCTCCTCCAAGAGTAAATCCGGCAACACCCACACCGGGTACTCGTCCACCGACAACATTTACTCCATGTGGCTCAAGCTCTTCGTAAACTTTATCCCAAATCAGACCCGCTCCGATTGTGACTGTTTGGGCAGTGGGATCGTACGAAACTTCCGAGAACCTCGACATCGCTATCTGTACTCCCGCAGTAGACGAAAACCCCGGATTAGTAGCGTGGCCGCCACCTTTCACCTAGAGGGAACTCGTTAAAGGATCTGCATCTTCCCAGAGACAGATGATACAAACCGCGAAGGGAGTCCGAGTTTGGCCAAGAATTTGCAGCTAGACACATCACCGTTGGTGAATAAGGGACGTAAAAGCAACGGAACATACTTACCGCGATACTAACATCCTCGAGTGTACCTGGTTCAAATGAGCATGCTGAGAATTGGGTACTCGATGATGCCCAGTGGTGGATGTCGTCACGGTAATTATACGATGCTGCAATGAGTGTTGTGCGTGAATTTCAACCCAACACACGAGAGAAATACACAACGAACTGAAATCGTAGACTTCTGATGCCTTGGAAATAGAGTCCTCAATCTTCTGGCATGTCTCACCCAATAGCTGGCTGGAATGAGTGAGTACTATTTGCCTATCGGCAATAAAGGTAGGGTCGATGGCGCTCCCCAAAGTCGCCATCGCGATGAAAGGGAGAGCGGCACGAATCATGCCTAAATCGAGAGGCTGGAAAGGATACGTTTGTTTGCCCAGTTCGTTGAACGGCTTATATGCTATTCGGCAACATACTCAAATGCCATGACACTTACCACTGCCACTATTTACGGCTTGCCACTCGGTGCTCAGCGCCCAGCAGCACTGGCATGTGCCTCAGGGGAACTTCCGCGGGTCCGGAGCATAACAAAAGCCGCCAGGATTAGGGTGGATGTTTCGTTGATTCAAAGATCCCTTTCACCAAAGTATGCACCTGCAAAAGTGGTGAATTACACGTTATACACCTTTGGAAGAGGGATGGCTGACCGGACGGTTCGCTGGCGTTTGGCTATGGGTCCATGAACAATGCCACGGAAACCTGAAAGGTATGGATGACACTACGCCACATACTTAGAAGGGTTAGACTCATCAGAAGAATGTATTCTTAGCGACTGACATGAGGAACTGCCTACAAGGCACATCGCCGAACAGAACAAAAAAAGGTTTCAGCGGGAAGGCAGAAGATCAATGTTCGTCTGCCGGAATAACATGGCGGGCAAACCTCGGCAGTACAGTGTACGAGTCACCTGAGTAGTGGCGTTGGCACTAGACTGTGTAAATGCCTAAATTCCCACTGTAGCCTGCGAGTGTGTTGCAGTTGAATCTCCATGTCCGATCAGCCCATCCGACGAAACTCGGAAGCTAACCTTTGGGTGTCAACGGTGGATAAGGTTCCGGTGGGTCACTTGGCGCATGCACGATGGGTTCGTGATAGGCAAGCTCGTGGAAACATGGCTGGGTCACTGCCCTATTCGCTGTTCCTCGAGTGAGGCCTATTTCTTACAGTCTTTCGGGATGGATGTCTCGCACACCAACAATTTTTGAGTAGCGAGGGACGCGTATGGAAACATAGATCACAACTGAGTTCTCAGATCATGTTTTACAGACAATTTTGGCGCCGAGGGCGATTGGATATTGGCCATCCCTTAGCTAGAATTACAGTCAGTATCTTTCATTGTAGACCACAAACAACATACTTTCGCCTTTTTCCCGTGTTCTGGATTACAACTTGAAACCGCCAGCCAGACCCATGACATCGTCCGGGTCCACAGCAGCTTTGATCGCCTGTAAGCTTGGTAGGTTCGAACCATACATGTTGACCAGTGGTGTATCGAAAATGGCATAGTTTGGGTAAAAGGCGGCATTGGCGATGTCATTTTGACCGGCATTCTTCGCGCTCGCTTGCAGCGTACGCGCACTCGTCCGCACTGCGTCTTGATTGAGCTGATCGGAATAAGGTGACAGCCACGCAAAGTAAATGTTGAGCGGCATGAGAGGTTGCGCACGGGAAGGCGGGTATGCAGAAGGTGTCGTACTATGGTCGAGGAACGTGGGAAGAAATATTTCCGCTTCATATGCGACGAACACTGTGGATTCTAGAGCGAGGTGTTCACCCCAATACTGGAGCAATGTAGTTAGGGGCTCCTGTTTGCGCCGAGTGTAACAATTGAACTCACGAGGGTTTCATTGAAGATCGACTGAAGTAAGGAAAGTGGATAGTTGACCGCGGGAATCGTGTTAAAGATGCCACTGTTAACAGTGTTTGAGTAATACTCAGCTCGATTGAAGAGGCACTCACCGTGCCCCAGTGGTTACATTTAGAGGTAACGACCGCACAAATGACAAGTACGAACGAGTACACACATTTTCTATCAGCGAGGGAATCGCAAGAAATTCGTCAAATATTCCAGGGGGTGGTGCTGGGGCGTCGTAGAAAAGAACCTCGGTTACAAGCAACTGTGGCATGGATAAATGTGTTGGATTTAAAGAGAACGCTTGAATGCCTTACTTGTCCTAGAGCATAGGCATACCCCGTGACTATAACGGCCTTTGGGTCCGTGCTGTTTGCCGCGAAGTTTACTGTCGCTGTATTCACCCGGTCTACGGCATCCGCAGCATAGGTAACAAGACCGCCCTGTACTTGGATCAGAACATATACAAGAGTATCAAACATCGATGCATACATACCCATACCTGCGTCTGCGGGAATGTCTTTAACGTAAACCTAGTGACAATACCCTGAACAAAGTTAGCAACAAATCATAGGCAAAGCATATCTACACACGAAATTGTTCAGACCGCCCTGCAAAGAGATGAATAGGATTACAATGTCGGGCGTAGAAACGTACTTTGAGAGCAAAGAAGAGATCGGGACTCGACGTCTCCATAACGTTAATAGCTGTCCCATTAGGCATGACCAGTTCAAACGCTTGCACAGTGTCGACTGTCAGACCATACTGATTTGTAAGCCACGAATAGCCTGTTGGTCACGTCAAGGCATCTGCCAATCATATCCAGAACTCGGACACACCTCCCCCGAGTGTCAACCCAGCAACACCTACACCAGATACTCGTCCACCAACGACATTCACTCCATGTGGCTCAAGTGCCGCATAAACATCGTCCCATATCAGGCCCGCTCCTACTGTCACGGTTCGTGCTTCAGAATTATAAACTATATCGGAGAATCTCGTCATCGCTATCTGGACTCCAGTAGTTGACGAAAACCCTGGGTTGGTGGCGTGACCACCACCTTTGACCTACAAGAAGATGTAAGCATTGAACCATGTTCCTTCTCAACTGCACGAACCGCAAATGGAGTTCTGGTTTGACCGAGAATTCGTAGCTAAAAACGATCTCCATCGTGAGTGCGTGGGCATCGATCAGGCAAACATGCTCACCGCAATACCAACGTCCGTCTCCGTACCGGGCTCAAATGAACAAGCCGAGATTTGGGTACTTGAAGATGCCCAGTGCTCGATGGCTCGTGCATAGTTGAGCGATGCTGCAACGTGTTTGGCATCTTTGAACTCCATTCGAACAGGAAGAAATGAGTGGACGGACCAATATCGTAGACATCCGACGCGTCAGAGGTAGCGGCTGCAATTTTCCGACATGTCTCGTTCAACAAAAGTCCTTCCAGGCTGCCAATGGGTGTGGACCTGTTCGCGCCGCCTAGCGTAACAGCCATTGTAATGGACAGCAAAACGGCCCAAATCATGCTTGCTCGGAGGTGGAAAGAGGTACTTTCGGTTGTCTGGATCGTTGAACTTATACAATATTCAATAAATCGGGTGCCTCGAGAAGTATAGAAGCTTACGGCGGTTTGGCCCTATAAATAGATTCCTGGTCTTCATCAGGCTTTAATAGACTTTTAAATAGTCAGTAGTTCATGGCTAAATGACCGGATATATGGCAAGAGCCTCCTGTTGTTGTACTTACGTCAAGTTCTTCTCTCCTCAATTGTACGTGTTACAACGCCGCCACCGTCGAAACTTGAAGTAATAATCTCCATCGATACTTTTGATGCGACACTTGATGCCATGCTAGACGTAACCGATGACAACGTTGAATTTGCACGAGTCAGCGATGGGAAAAGCCAAGTATCCGTAACTTAGCGCCTGGATTGCATGGGGACGCTGACAAAACATTTTGTCCTCCGACTCGGCCAAGTTGTCATCAACCATATCATCTTCGGCGCTGAAGCGCTGATACTTCTTACAGGCCATTTTCATTTTCTCTGATACCCTATAGAGAGCTACTAGCGCAGCACATTGCACTGGTTGTCTGGCAGGCAGGTGAGTCACACTCTGTAGTCTGGTGTGTGGTCCCGCCGCGCAGCTTGCCGTTTGGCAAGGCTCACCCAAACACCCTGGACGCAGACGTCTCCGCTCGGCTCCGAAAGGCTGAGCCAACCACTGAGGGCAGAACACCCAGCAGTGAATTGCACCGCTGATTGTGGATGTGAGGTAAGTAGGCAGCCGGCTGTGTAATGACTTGTGCATATAGATGACGAAGGCAGTTGGCATCGAAAGCTGTGTCTCTATAGGCGCCTGTCTTTCACATATAATATAGTTCTGCGCCCACTCGTTCGCCCTCACACAAACGTAACATCGATCATCGATCATCATGTCTGGTCCATACGTCTATACGCCCTTGGCTTTCGAGCCTACTCCATTTCTCGGGTACGGCCCATACATGCAACGCTCGCCTTTCATCCCTCCCGCTACACTCTTCCCATCCTCTCCATACCCCCCATCATCCCCGTATCTCAGGCCTACCACACCTGTAGGCGCGCCTTTCGACAATCCCTACTGGACTCCCCCTCCTCGTGCTCGTAGACCATCCTGGCACGGCGGATTGCCGCCCAGCCCCTTCCTTGCCGCCCCGACCACACACACCAGAAGGCGATCCTTTGGCGGTGGCTTCCGGCCATGGGAATCCGCCTCCCCGTGGGCTGGCGCATCCTCTCACTTCCAGATCCACCCCCTTCTAAACGGAGAGATACCCAGTGTGGATTTTCACTTTGACCTCGCCTCGCCATCCTTTTCCCCCCTCTTCTGGGCCGGCCATGGACATACTACCATGATTTCCGCTGAAGAGCTCCGTGAGCCCGCGACGTATCCGCCTATCACGCGGATGCGCATCACGCATGATGCTATCAAGCAATGGCCGATCGATCTGGAATTTCATCATGACGGATACACGGATCCCACTGCGCATCCCCCCATTACGCTGGGCGACGTCCTCTACTTGATCCACTCCTCCCTTCACAGGCAGGTCACACACCAAGACTGGGCTCGGCTCAGCGTATCCAAGGAGACTGCGATCGCGCGTGCGTATACTCGGAGGTACCGCAGTGTCCCATCGTCAGCGGAGGCGGAAGCGAGCCAGGGAGTGAAACGCGTTGACTATCTGCTGGAGAAACACGTCTTCAGAGGGTTGATCAGAACACACGATGAAGATGGCTTCTACCAGTGGAGACTGATCACCGCCTGAATGCCGCTTTTCTGATGATTTATAAGTCCCCTTTATACCCACCTATGATAGACAATTGGGGACTGTATTTGTACCGATAATTTATGCTATGATGTATATGCTGCCTTTGCAGTACTGTACGATATGGACTGTATATGTCTCGCTCTGTGCGTCTTGAGAATGGATTTTACCTTTCGCTCAGGAAAGGCCTGACAGTCGAGTTGACGGAGGCAATAGTGTGAATGCGGAACGAGTCAGCTGTTTCAAGCTTGGCCTTTCTGTTCCCCTGTGACGGCAGGGAGCCGCAAAGAATATGATGCATTATTGCACCACTTGCAATCAACCGCTTGACATACAGGGAGAGTAAAGAGAACGACGATGTATCGGAGAGAGCTAGCGTAGTGTTGCCCTCTGTAATTTGGCGATCCAAAACAACGAAAAGGAACATGAGATTGCACCAGCTGGTGCCTGACAGCTGTGCCATTGACTCCATCGCCGGAAGGAAAGGGGAACGCACGTAGCTAAACACGTTTATTCTACACAAAGCAGGATGTATGTGGACTGCGAAAATCGCAACCTCAGCAATACGCAGACTGGAAGTCAAGGTTTGCATCGCGAATGGCTTGCGCATAACCATGTTCTGAAAAAGATCAAAGTTAGCAACAGCCCAGACCGAGTCCAAAAGATTCGCAAGGAAGAGGAGGGTAGACGAAAACCAACAGTCAGTGATGGAACCACATGCCCTACCATATTCCCAAAGATTGTTGCTAAACCCGTTTTCGACGCCATGCGCACGCACCCTCGTCTTCTTCCACGGGCCCCGGAATCCGAGCTCGGAGACCACAGGCTGGTTTGCAACGCTGTGTAGAAGATATCGGTAAGCGTCCTCCCAACCTTGGTCATATCCCTTGCTAAAACGCCAGTGTTCGTAATGCCCTGAGTGTCGACCCCAATAGGTAGTGTGTTGACCTTCAAAGCCATCCTGAGAAACAAACGCCGCGAGGGGTTGAACGTTGGACCAACCTGTGGCCCGTTCCAATGCGGCAGCCTTCCGCCCCACTCGTTCTGGGTCATGCACAGGAGCGTTCTTTTTCAGGTACACACCAAGACGATCTGGAAACACGCCTGCCTCTACTGCATCTCTGAAGGACCAC
This sequence comes from Boletus barrowsii, assembly GCA_038088775.1. Taxonomy (NCBI): domain Eukaryota; kingdom Fungi; phylum Basidiomycota; class Agaricomycetes; order Boletales; family Boletaceae; genus Boletus; species Boletus barrowsii. The sequence continues at coordinate 6,291 of JBBPJP010000514.1, read as the reverse complement.
CCTTGATCGCCACGATGTTGCTTCTTGTACGTCCAGAAGAACCATCCTGCACAGTGCTGCTCAAAGAGAGCGAGCTGCGCGGCGATGTATCGTGCCCGTTCTTCTCGTTCGTCGATGGGGCCTTGCAGTGAACCAGGATTCAGCGCGCCAGACCATTCCCCGACCACAAGCGCGCCTCCTGCATCTTCAAGGATACCTGCTACGCGTGCAAACGTCTGTGGCATCGGCGCATTGGGATCCATCAATGAAGTGGAGTGCTGTGCGGCCGGCGTCGAGATATCCTCCGATGTGAAACAACGATAGAGGTGGTGGTCTAGACAAAGAGGTGCCGTGGACTCGGGAAGTGACTTGACAAAGTGGGCATAGTCATCAGACATCCAACAGTCGGATATGTAAATCGGTAAACCCGGGTCGATTGTGCGTAGCTGTTTTATCGCCTTTCCGTACCAGTCCTTCAACGTGGAATGGGACGAGGGCTTGGGTTCATTGAGCAACTCAATTCCAATGACATTGCTGATCGGGGGATTATGCTCCGAGCACAGCGACCGCACGGCAGACAACAAGGTGCGAAGCACTCGGATGGTAAGCTCAAGATTGGATCGATTAGCGAATAGAACTTGGGAAGAAGAAGTCCCTGAGTGAGAATCTTGATTCTGCTTCCCGGGAGCAGAGTGTAAGTCTGTGGGTCATATTAGGAAGTTGGGGGCGAAGGATCGAACCACAGACCAAGTAGAACGCCGATGCCATGGAACTGGGCGGTCTCGACTGCTCGGACGAGTCTAATCCAAGCACCCTCGAATACACCGTCAAGACCATGGAAGTCCGTCCCTGACAATAAGGAAGGATCAAGACCGCATAAGTGATAGTAACCGATCTGTAAGCAAAGTCCAGTGGAGAGCATCCTCATGTGGGAGGATAGAGCGTACTGGGATCCGCACGGCATTGATGCCCCTAGCGGCGAGCCACTCGAAATCCTTGTTCGTGATCCATGTATCCCAGTGGCGCTCCAGGATTTCCTTTGCATGAAAGCCCTTTGCGACATCCAAGTCGCTCTGGCCAGGAGGTATTGCCTGCGAGAATGGTGCGTCTGCGATCCATCGCTCCAGGACAAACCAGCATCCTGTCCGCTCGGTGATCAAGTCAAACGGGTGAGCATCAGCTCCTTACCGAGGTTTACACCCCTTTGCTTTCGATAGCGATATACCTGTTCATCAGTGGCGGCACCACCTACATCTAAGGACGGGCCCAGTCCTTGCGATTCCGAGGGGCCAATACGCTTTAGTTTGTTTAGAATTTTTCCAAATGTCGTGTTCATCATGATGGTTAGTGTCGACGTTGGCGAGAGGGCTCGATTCTCTTGTTTGGGTCCGAAACCAAACAACTTGCTACCTCGGTGGAATTCTTCTCCGAGAAATTTTGGTACCTAGATCTAGGATCCACCTCAGGCTATTTCTAACATCATGCGTTCTCCTCTCAATTGAAATTCATTCAGGCTATGCCCTACAAGGAGAACTCAGGTATGATACTAGTATGATCAGCGCAGTTTGCGCAGCTAAACCTTCATAGCCAACCCGGGAATAGCCTCCCGACCAATTTCAAAGCCGGACTTCCTTCTCACCGTAATGTTTGTCATAGTACTACTGACCACGGGGCAGGTGAATCAGCAATGGGAGTCTCAGTGGACCCAACGATGTTTCTTGTAGTGCTTCCGGAATACGAACTTGAAAGCGTGCGATCAGCGATCGACCAGGAGAGCAGTCATATCTTCATTTCGGCTAGCTTGTTTAATGACTCCATGCGGCTTGCCTATGCCAGTGACCACCATCAGAACGCCCGGTTATCGTTATCTGTTATTTTCCACCGCGCCAGTGCACTGGGCGATTCTAGGCAGAGTCACAGGTGTGATAATCCTAACCTTCAATACCACTGGGATGACGTGTTCATTTCGCTTTCTGACCAAAACCGTTTGACTGGTTACCGGTATCCGCCGCCCAACCTTGCGAGTACCATGCGTCTTTCCATGTCCCCATGCAGAGAAAGATTTGGCTAGGGACTGAGGCTCACCCATGGAATCTGACCTCAACACCTATGGACATGAGGCAAGCGTAGTCAGTCAGCTTTGAGGGACAGTCTAGCATGATCAAATACGGTCAAGAAAATTCCTAGGGATCGCGCTAGTCAAGCGATGGGATGTGCCAATAGGGCGGTCGCGTCGTATGCGCCATGGCGGTAACATGGTGGACATGCGGTCACCATGCGCTTTCGGGAAGCGCCTCTGATCAAACCCAATTGCACACGCCTCAAGGCAGGCCAATAAACTCAACACAACTCGCCACAACCCGCTTCACGTTTACCTCAACCACCTTCTGGCCCACGCTGGTCTGCTTATCGACCGCACGGACATTCCGGACAAATCGAAGACGTGATAATTGGTCAAACCGCCAAACGCCGTCACATGCTTCCATCCAGAGATCTCTTGGACCCCAATCTTGCCCGTGTCGCGCGAGACCCTGACCTCCTAACCATCCAACATCATGGCGGAGCCTCGTGCAATTTTTTTCTGGGGGTCCTCTTACTTACTTCAATTCATCACTTTGCAACGTGCCTAGAACCTCAAGTATTAATGTTCATCGCGCCCTGGAATCTTCCTACCACGCGTATATAACAGTCCGACACTACCCATGGGCTTATCCGTCTCCCACCCAGTGTATTCAGACCCCGTTCCACGGTATACGATCTTTCGTTCACGACTCACTTAACGAAATACCATGACTTCCTACCTGCGCTACATCTTTGGGGGACACTCTCGTGACAGCTCTCCTTCCCGTGAACAGTCTTCAAAGTCTCACTCGCGCTCTCGCTCCCAACCTACGCCAAACTATATCTACGCGACCCCGAGCTCTGGTGGACCCACTTCCCCACCGCGCTTGAAGACCAAGCGTAGCAACAGTTACTCTGCTCGCACTACCAATCCTTCGCCATTGCGGTACAACGCCTTCGACTCGGCCGCACAAGGACCTGGCTCTTCTGGGGAAGTGAGGTATGGGACATCCTCGTCCAAGGTGGAACGGGCACCATTGTACCGGCGTGCCAGTTATAAGTCTTCTGAACATCGTGCGTGTTTACATGGATTCATCTCGAGGCTTCGCTGATTTCGTGGGCAAAGTCGCGCATTACGCCATGCCACACACTCCTTCCATGACACCATCGGTATCATTTGGCCCGTCGTCTCGGACCAACTCGACCTCATCACTCTGCCCTGGATCTGCGCGTCCTGGATCATCGGCTGGCAGCTCTTCGCACCATGTGCGATATGAGCGGCGGCCGTCGTTGAGACATAATCCACCTTGGCAGGGTAGCATGTCGTCAGTAGGATCCATGCATTCTCGTACGTCAGATCATACTCGCAGAGATTCGCCTGCTTTGACTGATCCACCAAATACATTCATCAGATGCAGGCAGCGCAGAACTCAAGATTCCGCATCACTCAACCTCACTCCACATGCATCCGCTATTCGCGTCCACACGGTTGCATAGCGCGCCTATTTCATACGACGTGACGTACACTCCTTCCTCGCGGACCGTCCTCGACCGTACGACACATACAGCTGTCCCTGCGCATACGCTTTCGCAGCCGGCCACAGACCCACCGACATCAGCGGCTTCGCGTCTCGTGCTCCGCTCTGACAAGTTCCCATGGCCAGTCATCGTCGGTCCTTCTACCTCATCTCCGAGCGGTGCTTCATTCTATATTGCTGGGTCGTCCAACAGGTCAAGTCGGTCTCAAAACATCACCAACCTGGACCTCCTCTATTCTCTCCACACGACCCTCTTGACGCGGGTCACTCCACAGGAATGGGAGGCACTCGGTCACGGTAGCCGTGCCCAGCGCAAGGTCACTCGTGCATACGAAAAGCGATGCACTAAGATGGGTGGCGGATGGGAGGGTGGCGTCCGTCGCCTCGACTGGCTACACGGAAAAACGAGGCTCATCGGCATCGAGGTAGAGAAGCACGGCAACGGTCACCGCACGGGCAAGCTTGTCTTTGGAAAAGCTTGATCGTGCATGTTTTTCGCTATACTCTTCACGTTCCTTTCGCATCTTACCATTTTGTTGGATTTTCTTTTGGTGTTATTAGACGAGGTTTACTAAAAAAACGCAGCGCCTGGCGCATATGGATCGTTCAACGACGCTGTTTATGGTAGATATTGGGACACTGTTTACACAGTCTTCATGGCAGTTCGCTTTGGTTATCACGGATTGTAATGTTATGGGTCTTCGAGTACACAAAAATCGTTCAGCGCGTGCAGTCACGCAGGCCAAATTCAAAAGCTACAGTGTGCATTACTAGGTGAAACAGGGATGGCGGATGGTACAATGAAAGGTATACGTAGGTATCTGTTGTACACTAATTGGAATAGACTCATGCGCTGGCTTGGATACAACTCGTAGCCTCTAAAGTAGAAAAAGGTGATATCAAATTACTGAGTAGAAGGGCAGATGATCCATCGAAAGCTAAGACCTTCGTATCTTCCGCATCCCGCTCTAGCCTGTCAAAAAATTCTGCAGCACCAGACATGTGAGCAACCCGAGCACATGTTGCGTGAAGAGCGAGTAAACGGGGGTCGGGCGGCGGTGCCTCCTCAAATCGTGAAGTGAACTCGACAACCATAGGAGCGCCATCAACGTGGGGTTTAGGACGCTGAAAGATTCTCCGAATATAACCCTCATCTGACTGATGTGCCAAGCATATTTTGTAGCGACCCGGCTGTGCACGGGGTCAGCTGGTGTGTCCGACAAGTCTCCGAATAACATACCTGCTGAGTATGTTCAAACCACAATCCCAAGGTATCAAACTTTCTGTGGAGATTATGCTCTAACGAGAGTAGATTCCATACACAATGGACACCTCCTGATTTTCTGAATGCCTCGGTGAAATCCGAAAATCCAAAAGACTCCAGTAAGGCCATAGCACCGGCAGCGTAACGAGTCTGGATAATGGGTGAGCGAGGGACTCCGAACACTAGCGACAGAACCGCACCTTATTCATCGCAGTGGTGCCTTCGCTGGCTCCTTCAGGGTCAATTCCTTGCGTTGTAGATTCGTTCAGAATATGAGCTACTTCGATTGTAACCATGGTAGTTCCGTCGCGTTCTACCTCATCTAACAAGGCCCGACAATGTTCGACCGAAGTCTGATCGAGCATCCCTGTGACCACGCAACGGAAGTCATCACGTGTCAAGGCCTGATTCAACATCAGCAACAAGGCAGAAAAGGTAAAGGATTGTGCAAAAGATGCGTACCTTCTGCCTGGTAGATCCATAGTACTTGCCAGTAAGCTCCATTGTGTCTTTAATCATATCCTCCAACGTGTCAAATGAACCGCGCGAAGGGTGAGTGGTCGGTAGTTGGTACGGGGCGGTAGAGGATCGAACTTTAAAGTGACTGTAAGGTGTTGAAATAAAAGGAGACTATTAGGTTGACGTACACAATCGGATAAATTTATCGCGGAGAAGTGTGCCGAGACTGTAAACGACATCGTTTTCACTGTCACCTTCGTTCCGAGGTATCGAGGTGATCCACTTGGCCAGTGAGGCGCAGGGCGCGTCGCCAAAGATATGAGACCGTTCGTGGAATTCGAGAAGAAGGTATCCCACAACTCTGGCAGACATGATATCTTGCGGCGTAACAGCTTGCTGTTCCGCTCGCAGAATAATCCTGTAAACGCTGAACAGGTTAAGGAGCGCGCTCAAGTTCAGTTCTTTGATGCGAAGAGAGTCAACCGCGGGGAGGGAAGATGCAGCGAGAGCCATGATCATGGTGGTTCGGAACAGAGGGGTTGGTCATACACAGCCACCGGGAGACAAGTTTCCGTCATCAAGCGGACTGGGTGCGGGCTCGTCTCAGCACTTCCAATCCTCTCGCCAGGCTCTGGCGCAGCTTCAGAAGAGAGAATCAACTGTGTTCACGGTTTCCAATCACGCATCATTGGCTTTGGATTGACCGGATGCCGTTTTAACGTTTTAGTGATGTATAATTTATGCGGCGTTGGACCAGTACACAGGATACCATGAGCGGCTCCTATCACGTCCTCGTCACTCTCCTTGTTTTGTCGTCGTTCGAGACTCGAATCCTTTGAGCTACTCCTCGTTCTCCTTCATCGAACCATCCTATTGAGGAAGTTTTTTGTAATTGGGTAAGGGGTAGAGGAGGGTTATTTGTGTGTGTCATATGACCTAAAACACATTTCTCATGTTTTGTGATATGTGCACTTACTGCCATTATAACAT
>JBBPJP010000513.1:0-20427 GCA_038088775.1 Boletus barrowsii | reverse complement strand
CTTGTGGCTAACTTGGTAATACTAAAATTCATAATGTAACTAATAATAGCTAGTAGCCAGTGCTGTGTCATCAGAGAATGAAAGCCAAATTGGATAGCACTAAAAAGACCTGTCAAAGCATGGACAGCAGCACATATTTTTTCAGCATCTGACAACCACCATGGAACCCCCTCTGCCAGCGAAGCGCACAACGAAAATGACACAGAAGGCGCAAGAGGCACTTGAAGAGCGCCAGGAGAAAGAGGGGAGGCATGCGAAGCGCAGAAACATGGCTGGAAATGAGGAAGCAGCTCCAAAAAAGGTGCGTGTGGCCCAACAGGCTGGCACCAATGACTCTGTAACATTATCTGGGGAATCTACATCTCCAGCAAGTCACCAAGTGATGGTGGAAGATGTACCTGATGAGGATGAACCTCCTGTTCGTCCCTCCAAGTCCACCCAACAGCCTGTGAGCCCTGAAGATGAATTGAGTAAGCTATAATCATATGGATGATTCATGTCAGCTCACACTCTTGTAGCTCGTCTAATGAAGGATTGGAACTCACCTATATATGCTTTTTTTGAGCCAAGGCCACGGATCATCACCATTGATGGTTGGCGTGCACATGAATTTAAATGCTGTGCGTGTGGCTGTAAAAGCACTGTCCATTGGTTCCTGGACACTGGTGATGCACGGTTGACGAGCAACATGTGTAAGCATGTGAAATCTTGCTGGGGCCCAGAGGTACTGGCAGCAGCCACTGATGCCAAGGATGCAGATGAAGTACGAACAAAGATAGTTCAAAGTGTTCTACGAGATGGATCAATCACCGTAGCATTCGAGAGAAAGGGTAAGGGAAAAGTGACATACTCGCACCGGCAACATACTCAACAAGAAACAAAGTGAGTACATGTTGTTCATTTGCAACCGGCTTGTATAACATTGTGTCTTGTAGGGCCAAGATTGTTCGCTGGGTAGCCGAGAGTCAGCGACCATTCTCAATTGTCAAGGACAGGGTATTTAGATGTTTAATGAAAACCGGCTGTCTGGAGCATTACATACCTTCGGCTGCTACAGTCTCGCGGAACGTACGACTTGTTTTCGCCCGTACCCGTAACCGGGTCGCTAAGATGTTGCAGGTCAGTGAGGCAATGAATGAACGAGGAGGAGATGCTAATCAACCTACCAGGAATACAAGGGGAAACTGAATTTCACAACAGACACTTGGACATCCCCAAACCATTGGGCATTTGTGGCCTTTTGTGTCCATTTGGAGCACAAGGGCCAACCACTAGCCATACCATTAGATATCGTTGAAGTAGCGAAGGTGAGTGACCTACTGTTCTGAAGAGTATACCATCATTGAACTGGCAGCGGGTGTAGTCACATACCGGGTGCGAGTTAGCGGCGGTGTTCGTGACAATGCTGGAGGAGTTTGGGTTAGCCAATAAGGTGCACTCATACAGAATAGCCTGACACTTACCTTGATCTAAGAGAGCATGTAGATCCTTGTGGTGACATGCGATAATGCGTTGAATAACGACGTTATGGTAGAGAGGCTTGCTGAGCGTGTACCCGAGTTCATGGGTGCCACGAGTCAAACACAGTGTTTTCTTCACGTGGTAAACCTGATTGCAAAGACATTGACGTCACAGTTTGATGCCAAGAAGGGGATGCTTGAGGAGGATCCTGAGTTGATGGAGTTGCAAAGTGAATTGATTGAGGAGATTGAGGAGATAGAGGGTGACGAGCTTGGCGATGAGAGCGATAATGATGAAGGGTTGGCTGATGGAACAGATACATTGACGGATGATGAACGGCTGGTGAATGAGAGGTCAGTACACCCAATAAAGTTAGCTTTGGTGAAGGTAAGCAAAAGAGTACTTGTAATGAACATACCACTGAGCACGACTGTATCCTCAGCTCCATAAACTCTCCTTCAAAACAATCCACTCGACTACCATCATTCTTCCTGCCTGGCATGAAATCTTGAAGAAGCTGCGGTTGAGTGTCACCAACTTGCCGAGGGATGTTGCGACACATTGGAACTTGACTTTCGACATGCTTGAATATGCACTGAATCATTGAGTGGCTGTTGACCAGGTAACCCAGCAATGAGACCTTGGCTTGTGGAAATTTGAGCTGAGCGACGAGGAGTGGATGGTAGTTGAACAGCTTCATGAGGTCCTCAAGGTAGGCCACGGCACCGTCACTGTGGTAAACCAAACATATACAAACTTACCTCGTCTGTGGCTAGGTGCTCAAGGACGTGACCCTCTTTTTCTCGAGATCAACGCCCAATCTCACAATGGTCATCCCAGCTATGGATCACATTGACAAAACCCTCACAACCTACTCATGTGACAGAAAGTATCTCCCAGCGATCCGCTCTGCTGTCTCACTTGCCAAGAAAACCCTCAACTGTTATTATTCACACACGGACAACTCAGAAGTGTACCGCATTGCTATGGGTAAGTAACACCATGGATCATATTGATTCTATAGAGTTAACAGACAAATTTCAGTGCTCCACCCTCGACACAAACTCACTTATTTTAGGTCTGCCCACTGGCCTGACGGATGGATTGAGACCGCTGAGGAACTTGTTACAGCCAAGTTCGAGTGAACATACCTGAACCTCGAGGAAACCAATGACACAATGGACTTGGATATTGAAGTCTTGGTTGCTCCAGCACCAGAGATGGCCAAAAGAAAGGTAATTGTCTTTTTACATTCACTACTACTCATCGCATGAATGCCCTGCACCCAGGTTAATGTGTTCGACACCCTACCTGCTCTTGCCCCCCAAGCATGCTGATTTTAGCTCAGAACTTGCCCGCTACTTAGCCACAGAGGTTGAACATGTTACCGACCCCATCACATGGTGGTGCGAAAACCACGGAACCTATCCCCGGCTCTCCCGCATGGCACTGGACTATTTAACAATACCTGGTAGGTTTCAGGTCTACAACTAGTGTGTAACTCATTTACTACCCTCAACAGCTACCTCAATTGATGTCGAACATCTTTTCAGCCGCAGCCACCTCCTGCTTACTCATGTCCGCTCCAAGTTGTCAGTTCAGTCTACCCATGCACTCCTCTGTCTTGGGTCATGGAGTCGCTTGAGCCTCGTTAAGGATGAGGACGTGAAGGGTGTGAGTGAGCTACCAGACATGAATGGTGACGAGCCAGACCTTGAGGATGGGTGGGACTGCATAGTCATTAGCTAGATCATATCATAGATTTCGCTCCGCAAATACATTGCACCCACGGGTATACCCCCAAAGGGTATACCAATGGGTACCCTTTTCACTATCTATGAAAATACCCATACCTGTCTAATGGGTATGGGTATTTCACGAGTACGGGTGCAGGTATGGTCCCTAGTACCCAGGGTTTTACCCATGCAGTTGCCTATACAAGATTGCATTTTGCAGGGCCAAGGCTTGGTTGGATCTGGGACTCCAACAGAATGAAGTGGCCCTGGGCAGCAGCAAAGGCTATGTAGAATGGAAAATTTGCTAAGTCATTCCAAAGTGCCAGCCATGTGGCCCACGTCCAAAGCCTCCTCTGTACAAACAGAAGCCAAAGGAAGCACAGTCGAAGGGTCCAGGTCCAAGTCCTACCACCAGTGCAAAGTCTCTCAAGGCTGTTATGGATGTGGAGGCTGACACTGCACAGGCCAGTGTGGCTGTTGAGGAGCTGGCATCAGCAGCATGTCAGCAATCAGGTCTCGTGCTCAAACTCACCATTCCCAAGCCTTCCCAGCTCCAAGTGCTTGAACAAGACTTGACAGACTCCACAACAATTCTCAAGGACAAGAATTGCATTTTCAGTGCTGTACTTTCTGTTGACGAGCTCCTTGATCCTCTTCAGGAACGAGAAGACCTTGATATGGAGCAGAGATGTTCAAGGATGATGCTGAAATCAATGCCAAGTTCACCGACAAGAGGTTGTTCAAAACAGAGACAGACAATTGTCAAGGGGCAGTTATGGCAACATCTGAGCTGATTGCACTGACTGAAAGCTTGAGGCCAGATATGTGTTGTGAATAGGTGTTGATTCATTATCTTTGTGCATTTTGGGCTGAGCTTCATTGGGACTAGGGAAACACCAGGCTCCTACAAACTGTTGTAGATCGTGTGAGGGGCAACATCCTAGTGTGGTAGGCAGGGTAGATTCTGAGTGGCAGTGAACACATTCAATCCCAGCCCAACCTTAATCCCCTCACACTCTATGATGGCTGCAAGAAAACATTTTTAAACAACGTCAGCCACAGTTTGGACTTTGAAAGAAAACATAAAAAACATGTAGACTGAGCATAGGGTTAGATTTTCAGTGACAGGATATCCTGATTCAGAATTCTGTGAGGACCACATGCCATCGATGATACCATAACAATGATGTTAACATGCATGACTGCACTCATGCTACTGCTGTCTGAAGTGCACAACTGCATGGGACACAGCAACAAGGACACAGTGACAGCAAACCAACTGTTGATGCAGCAATGGCCCAGCACCATCAATAACACAACAGCAATGACAATGATGTGTACATGGCCCCACCCACACCACAACCGCCACCTGGAGGGCACAACGACTGCAACAACAATGACAGGGCAGTGTTGTCAATGGCCCAGCGCCATCAATGACGTGACAACAACAACAACATGTGTACAGCCACTTTTGATCATTGACTTTGTCCTGGACTCAAACCTCCCTGCACCGTTGGCTACATTATACTATCTCACAATTTCTTATTGCAAAGATGACTCACATGACTACAATGGACACTTAGCATCACATTTTTTTATTCTGCATTTTTTACGACAGGTTGTCTGGCCACACCATCTCCTGGTCCCTATCCTTGGTTCACAGACATTTGGTCTTGCCACCCTTGCTCAATGCTTTAGCTGTCGCATGGATAGCCTCCATTTGAGTCAGAGATCATAATGAGTGTTGGACATCCCAGTCCTGGTTGATGGAAAACACAACAAGACACTGATGCAAGACTGCAACATTGTGCGAGGTGCTTGGTCTCACCCCTCATAAGACCTGCATGTCCATCTTGTTCTCAATCTGTCCTCTGTTGCCTTCCCATCCCAGTCCTATTCAGTCCACTGGCATGCACGTTCATAGGCGAATGACCCATTATTTGTGGTTCTGTGCCTTGTGTGAGTCAATACACCAGCATCATCTCAACTCCCCATGTCTCCATATTACCATGGCTGGTTTACTTGACTGTCAGCATGTACTTGACCAGGACCACACCCACATGCATTGCCTTGTTTATTTTTATATGCATGCAACTGCTTGCTTTATGCCACTCCTCCTTCTGTCCAGACCTGTCTGCGAGTAATGGCGAGACATCAACATGCCTCTTATTTTGCTGTGTTGCTGCACAGGTGCCACTTTCATTGGTTGGGATTCAGGGTTGATGAAGACTGTCCATGACACAATATACTCCTTCCCTGGTACATGATTTCATTCCTGTTTTTGACCCCATCCTGGACTCAAAAACCTTCCTGCATCGTCAGTTACATTATCTTCCACGATCAGACCGTTGATTGTCCTGATCGCATAGGAGACGTGCCTTGGAAATGATCCTTGGTGCTCTGAGCCACTGAGTTTCATGTCATTGGGTGTGGGCGCTCAACCATACACCTAGGTCAGATGTTTTTCATTATTGCAGTTCTTGGTGTAGTAAGTACTATTGTACTTAGAGTACTTGGACTACTTAGACCTTTTCTCACTTTTACTGATGGACATAGTGAAATTGCATGTTGCGAGCCTGTGGTCCTCACAGAATTCCGAATCAGGATATCCTGTCACTGAAAATCTAACCCTATGCTCAGTCTACATGTTTTTTGTGTTTTCTTTCAAAGTCCAAACTGTGGCTGACGTTGTTTAAAAATGTTTTCTTGCAGCCATCATAGAGGGATTAAGGTTGGGCTGGAATTGAATGTGTTTACTGCCACTTGGAATCTACCCTGCCTACCGCACTGGGATGTTGCCCCTCACATGATCTACTAGCTACGGTTGACAGCGCGCTGTCGCTTACATAAATATTTCCTAATTAACTTTTACTCCTATCTCCATGGGAACTTTTTACTCTTGTATATCAGTATACATTATGAGAAAGTCTACTGTATAGGTAGTAGTCATACCATTTGCATGCCCACTATTATAGGATTACTATGTCTCTACTAGTACCAATTGTCTCTACTCTCTGTTGCTCCCTTCCTCATCGCTATAAACAAGTGCTTTCTGTGTCTGTCTGAATTCAGAGCAGTGGTAGCGTGCTGTGCTTGGACAGTTACCCGATAACACAAAAGGGCCACATCCATGGCAAAACCCGCTACAGCAATGTTGAAGAGTCATATGCTGGGAATGGGACACGAGCGATGCAGGATGGAGCAGCAGGTGTTGTTCGTGATAATGGACGAAGATACAACAGGCGAGCGACTACAAGATAAGGTACTATGTTACATAAGCAGTAGCATAGTAGTAGCAAATGATTCTATTCTACAGGCAACACATCACAGTTCAAATCATCAATGGAACAAAAATTTCGTCATTTATACATGTGTAAGATCAGTGCTGTTTACAAGTCACACCATCTGCACACTCACTGTTTATCAAATGTGATGTAAGTTGATCACGGATGAGATCACGGGAACCAACAAGAGCCACCCCATGTGCAAATCCCATTGACAGAAGAGAACATCAATCAAATTGCTCAAATCTACAGAACAGTGATTTCAGGTCCACGTCGAGTGGTACCTTAGTACATCCATCCTTGAAACCAGTCAACATAGACACTAGTTTTCATCGCTCAACACCGGCACCTGAGGACACAAGGCCCACAGCATGGGGAATCATTGATAGACGTTCAGTCAAATAATGGAGACTAGGTAACAAAACAATATCAAGAAGGACCATGACAAGATTGATGCAACCATCAAAACCTCTTCTCACCTCTTGACAACCAGTCATTTCGTCAACATTTCATGTAAGTGCACACTTACCTGTAAAAAAATGTTTCAACAATGCATCACTGCAATCTACAGCATCAGTAATATCAACTCCATGCAACACACAACAGTGATGTACGAGTTGAATGTTGGAATGGAAAATGATCCACTCCTGTGAAGGAGGATCATCCAAACATAATGATCTTTCGAGCAACCGTATCGAGAGGCTACAATGAGAATCACCCAGGGTAATGACAGAAACACCTCCATCATTGGAAAGACTATTCAAAAAAACATCCTCATCATGAGGAGATTCACATACAGTGTTGGAAACACTCTGTTACGGTCTATGAAGGGGGTACTCATTTCTCCTCACCTTTTTCCTTGACTCTTTCGCTCGCCTTTCCTAGTCTTGCTCTCTTGTCATCGTACACGGTTGTATTTATAGTGGAGTCGTCCTCCACACTACTTAGATGTGTTCTCTCAATTCACTTCTCTTTATGTCTCACATGGCGCCCCACCGATACCATATATAGTCTTTCATTCTGTTTCCACCACAGTTGCCTTATTCAGACTTCACCGCCTGTGGCATAGCCTTTACTGTGCATACTGTGTACTGCAGATTTATGACTTGTACTGACTTCGTATGCTGTGCATTCAAGTCATACTTAGACGGAGATGGAATCCCTTTGGGCTCCCGCTCCCTTCTTTCCTTTTTTATCTCTCGCACGGACCAGGGGCCTACTGTATATATAGTCTCGCTCTTGCTCACCTGTATTTTCCCTTAAGCTAGTTCTACGCAATATCAGCGTTGTTTCTAGTCACCTCTAAGTCCCTAGTGAGCGCCTCATCATACCTAGGATAGGAGAGACCTGCTTAGGCTTCACATCATCTTGAAGCTCAGCATTGTCCTTTAGTGTTCTCTCGTAACCTTTCAATTATTGAAACCTCGATGCTATGCTTCTTCGACCAGTAACTCCGCATGCTACAACAAGACTATGCTGTGTGTTACAAAAGAACTAGCTTTTCCCCTTGTCCCTACTTTCACGTAGAGGACATTCCCCCATCTACTATCTCCCCTCCCAGCAGATTCAGAGCACCTTCCAACTCTCCACCTTCTACCCCTTCCACCATGTCTTCCCCACTTCCTAGAATCCACAGACTCCCCGAGGGCCACCCTTTCTACCTCCCCGTACCTGACCAATACACTTCCCCTCAGGAGGTAATCGATCAATACAGGAGGACCCAACAGGAGCTTGCAGATCTCAACCGGAGTGCAGGACGAAACACCAACGCCCTTCCCTCCATCTCTGAATTAGCTGCTGATCTCCTACCCAGCTCCCCCATCATCCCTTACGAGGAACCTCCTACTGTTTTTCACGACCCTGACCCAGAGCCAACCAAGCAGGCTATTGACATCGACCTGGCTCTAGAAGACGAAATGGTATCAGAAATTCAGGCCGGCCTCCCTGAGGATTTCACGGGGGAGGCAGATTCATGGGGGAGGCAGAGGACGCCAACAGATGGCTCCTATCTATGGATGCCTACTTCACTATCAATGACAGACTCTTCACGGACACCACTAAGTCCCTCGTTTTTCTTAACAAGATTAATAAGGGCCATGGAAGAACCTTTGCTGAAGGATGACTGATGAAACTTGGGAACCACCTCATTCCCGCAGACAAAAAGCCCTTCAAGGACATCAAGAAGGCTTTTGAGACTGCTTTCTCCCCCTACGACATAGCTGCCAAGGCTAGGATTGACCTTTCCAAACTCCGTCAGACTACTGGAAAGGATTCCAAGGGAGTGTGGAGCGATGGGTTCTCCCTATACACTTCGTGCTTCCAACTTCTCGCCGAGAAGTCAGGGATCTCTGACCAGAACGCCCTTGTGGAATGGTTCATCTGAGGCCTCTCCCCTAAGCTCACCACGATGATCCTGTTGTGCAACACTATTCCCACTACCTACCAGAACTGGATAAAGAAAGCCAGCCAATTCTCCCAACAGCTGTGCAGAATTGGAGATTTACAGAGAGGTGTGCCATACATTCCAACCTCCTCTTCTTCTCGATTGCACAGCTTGTTACAATTATGGTGCTCTGGGAGGCGATGCTAGAGGAAAAAGACCTGTACGCGATGGACATAGATGCCGTGCGTCTGTTGCCAACTCAGTGCACTGAGTATATGCAGAAGAACCAATGTTTCACTTGTCAGAAGGTTGGCTGTAGGTCTTCCAACCACTATGGATCCGGAACTGACTGGACAATATGTCCCCGCCCGAACACATCCTCCGGACGCTCCGCACATCCAACATACAAAGTCCCGCAACGACGGGCAAGGGCCACCACCACCAAGGAGGAGGAGGATGAACTCTCAGCTTACCTAGATGCCATGGGTAGCACAGAGAAAGGCGCTGCAATTAAGATCCTCAAGACTGCTTTCAGGGAGGGCAGCTCATCTGCAGATGAGGCGGAGGCCTACCAGGCCATGGCTGAGGTACATTCGGCCACGTACCAAGAGTGCCAAAAGGAAGCGATCAGGGCAGCACCACGAGCCAGGGCTGTACAATCTGGACCATGGTATAATCGGTTTTCCACTATCGTGCCAGCAGACCTCTGGGAGACCACCTCGGAGGAAGACATGGGTCATTACCCATGCATGTATGCATATGGTGAACCCCTACCAATGCAGGGGGCAGGAGCAGCTACATCCCAGGGTCAGGGATCAGGGCTTGGACTGCAACCAACATTCCCACCACACGACTCAAGACTCCCCTGCGGGTGAGCAACATCGATGGATCTCCCAATAAAAACGGCCTAATATGAAAACAGGCATTGGTGGTAATACAGCTCGGAGAGTTCACCGAACTCCAAGACTTCCTTGTTATTGACTGTGGCAAGGATGACGTGATCCTTGGGCTCCCTTGGCTACAAGAGACAAATCCGGCCATTGATTGGAGTACAGGAACCATTCGCATACCCGAGGTGGAACTGACCAGCCCAGAACGAACAAAGAGAAGGGAAGACGAAGCGGCTGCGGCCTTTACTATTAACATCTTCAATAGGAAATGCCAGATGAACAAAATCCGGAAATGTAGAGCCTTGTGGTGGAGGCATAACGTCAACTGAGAACGGCACAGACCAATGAGGTTCATCTGAAGGTACCTGATTTGGAACCGACCATGCAGCGAGAGGAAATCCCAGGGCTAACAAAATGTGAGGAGGAGGATGACAACGAGCCACTGAATGGATCCTCTATTAGGAAAACAACGATTTCGACCTCTCTCACACAGGACATGATGAAGTCCAAAGTGGAACTTCTGCAGGACTTCCAAGATTTTGCAGATGTCTTCCAAAAGAAGGATGATGGTCCCCTTCCACCATACCGGTTGTTCAATCACGGCATAGATCTAGATGACTCTTTTTCACCCAAGGTTGCCAAGGCCTACCTGCTTAACCCTAAGGAGTGAGAGGCATGTAAAAATTTCATTGACGAACACTTGAAAGCCGGATGTATTCACCCATCCAACTCCCCCATGGCTTCCCCATTCTTCTTTGTTTCAAAGAAGGACGGCAATCTTTGCCCCTGCCAAGATTATCATTTCCTTAACAAGCATACCATCAAGAACACTTACCCTCTCCTGCTCATTGGAGACTTGATGGATCAGCTCAAAGGATCCTGTTACTTCATGAAGATGGATATTTGCTGGGGCTATAATAACATCCGGATCAAGACTAAAGACGCCTGGAAGGCGGCGTTCATCACGCCCTTTGGCCTCTTCGAGCCTCTCATCATGTTTTTCGGCCTTTGCAACAGTCCTGCAACTTTTCAGTTGTTCATGGACTTTATTTTCAAGGATATGGTGGTGGAAGGATGGTTGATCATCTACATGGATGATATGTTGATCCACTCCAAGGATCTCAAGGAACACCACGATAGGACGAGGCGAGTATTGGAGCGGTTAAGAGAAAACTGGCTCGGCCTCAAACTAGAGAAATGTACCTTCGACATTGCCGAGGTTGAATTCCTTGGGATGGTCGTAAGAGAGGGTATCATCATGATGGACCCTACCAAGCTCTCAGCAATCAACACCTGGCAACCTCTGACTTCTGTCTGCACAGTCCGTTTGTTCATCGGATTCTGCAACTTTTACAGGAAGTTCATCCCTAACTTTTTGGAACTCGCTCAGCCGATCTTGGATTTGACAAAGAAAGGGCAGCTGTGGTCCTGGATGCACAAGCAACAGAAGGCTTTCGACCTCCTCTGAAAGGCCTTCACATCGAAACCCATATTAACAATGCCAGATACCGCAAAACCATTTTTTGTTATGACAGACACATCACTCACGGCTTCTGGGGACATACTGATGCAGAAGGATGGGAATGGCGACCTCCATCCTTGCTGCTACATTTCTAAGACATTCTCACCAGCGGAACGTAACTACAACATCTACAATTGAGAACTTCTAGCGGTTATATGTGCGCTAGAAGAATGGCACCACTACCTTACCAGAACCGACCAGCCCATAACTGTGCTCACAGACCACAAGAATCTGTGCTACTTTAAAGACCCCCAGCAGCTATCTAGGTGGCAAGCTAGATTGCTCTTAACATTACAGGACTACAACCTCCTGTTCCAACATGTACCCAGCACCAACATGGGCCCAGCGGATGCACTCTCACAGAAGGACACTTTGGACACTTTGAGTGACAATGCCGAAGTCACCTTACTCCCCGGAGAGTTATTTTTAAAACACATCGACCTCGACCTTCGGACCGCTATCGAGCGGTCAACCTCCTCTGACTCCTTTGTCATCGACCAGCTCCATAAACTCCACGAGGGTACATCGGGGATTCCCCATTCCTCTATCCATGACTGGCAATACAACGACGAACTACTGTATTTTAAGGATCAGGCCTACGTGCCTGAAGCTCACCAGAATGACCTCCTCCACGTAATCCATGACTCACCTGCAGGTGGTCATGGCGGTTATTACCAAACCATGAACTCGGTACAATGAGACTATTGGTGGCCAGGTCTGACAGCATTTGTCTGGCAATTTGTCCAAGGATGTGCCGTCTGCCAAGCCAACAAGGTCAACACCCATCCCACCGTCCCGCCTCTTACCCCTCTTCCAGTTGCTTCCAGTCGCCCCTTCTCCACTCTCTCGGTTGATCTCATCACGGACTTGCCACCGTCCAATGGTTATGATTCAGTTATGGTCGTGGTCGACCATGGCCTTACAAAGGGGGTAATTTTCACCCCAACTCACAAGAGTGTGGATGCCACAGGCGTTGCACAACTATTTTTCAAAAAGGTCTTTTCCCGCTTTGGACTCCATGACAAGGTTATCTCAGACCGCAGTCTGCAGTTTGCCTCAGCCTTCGCTCTAGAACTGGCCAGGCTTCTCGACTACAACCCACTCCTCTCTTCTGCTTATCATCCGCAAACCGACAGAGAGACAGAACGGGTCAATCAGGAATTAGAAACCTATCTTCAGATCTTTTGCCAAGGAGACACCACCCGATGGTCGGACCTACTACCAATGGTGGAGTATTGTCATAACTCCTCCATCCATTCCATAATGGGAAAGACACTGTTCTTGCTGATGATGGGCTATGAGCCAAGGGCTTATCCCAATTTAGGAAAAATGACTTGGAGACCTCGAGGAGGCTCACAAGGAAGCCCACACCACCCATGAGAAGGCACAACGATACATGAAGGAATGCGTCACTTCAAAATTTAAACCCTGGAAAGTAGGAGATAAGGTATGGCTCAAGGGCCGTAACCTGAGACTCCGATACCCCTCTCACAAACTTGCACCATGCTGTGAAGGCCCATTTGAAATTACATAGGTTATCTCATCTGTCTCATACAAACTCTGCTTACCGCGCACTTGGAAAATCCACAACACCTTCCACGCTTCCCTTCTCACCCCATATAGAGAAACTGCGGAACACGGACCAAACTTTGTTCTGCTTCTGCTGGATGTTATAGAAGGAGAAGAGCAATTCAAAATTAATCAGATCCTATTGCATTGGGGCTCCGCCTGCCGCCGCCACTATCTCATTTCATGGAAAGGATACCCGTCCTCCGAAAACACCTGGGAACCCGAATCCAATCTGGGACATGCTGTAGACCTCCTTGAGGAATATAAGGCCAGGGATCCCCTCGCCTTTCCCCCATCTTAAATACCCTCAGTCCTCACTTGCTTTTGAGTCGAGCCCTCGCTCCTCTGAATGTCGTCACCACCATCACCAAACTACTCGTCCATCACTCTATGTTGAATGTTCCCTTCCAACTCCCAGTCCGTATCCACCAACTCCCAGACTGCTCTCGATGAATCCTCTTTGCCTCCATACTCGAGAACCCCACCACCACCCATGCCATCCCTTCTATACCTGCCTTCCGAGACAGCCCTATTCTCCAATCTCTGGGAATCATCTTTTCTGCATACACCACTGCTTGGACCTTGCACACCCAGCTCTTTCCAGATGGGACCCTGCCTGTCTAATGCCGCTGCTATGGGGCAGGCCATCATCGTCACCTGAGACACTGTCTTGGATGCCCTCCATGATCATGGATTCAGCGATGTCTTTCAAGCCCTTCCTTCCCCCTTGTTCATGCACATACTGTGCCCTGTCGTCTCAACGTTACCTGCCAACCTTAGAGATTACTACATGGATGATGACGCTGACCACCCCTGGGACAGGAACACCTGGGCCCGAAACTGCTCTAACCCAGAATGACAAGAGCTCTGGGATGACGACTCTACCGTTGCTCCCGGATCTCCTACTCCGTCCTCCTACACCACTGCTAGCCCACTACCTGTCCCACCTCCGCCAACACCCACCGCTCAGTCGTCTACAGGACATGGAGATCAGATCCCTACTGGAGGATCTAGCAGAGATATTAGTCCCGGAGTTCTCACCACTGTCTCCCATGACCACCCCAATGTCCTCGCTACCATCCCACTTCTTGGACTCGGGACTCCCGAGCCCAAATCCTCCCACATACTCCCCACCCGAGAACACCCCACCACTCCGACACCCACCCATCGCCCTCGTAACATCAAGCGACGTGGTGGAACAGTTTCATTTGGGCTACCCAGTTCCGCAGCACAAGCTATGGGCCAACATGTTCAGAGAGGTAGAGGAAAGCAGAGATAGTCAACTCTGTTCCCCACCTCCGGTCACTATAACAAGGACGTTGCGGGGATGCCCTCGCCATCGCCAGGCTCCTCTTCCAACCCCATTGACATATGTAGACTGTCTCCCTTCTCTTCCCCCGACCCCCACTCGCCCCAAGCTCGCTCGTTGCTTCACATGCAACTAACGAGAGCATATCCGTGCAGACTGCGCACACTATGAATGCCCTCTCTGTCGCATCACTGCTCCTGGACACATCCAAGCCTGGTGTCCACATTGTCTTTGCCTCCTTTGCAGGAATTGGGACACTCAGACGAGTTTTGCCCTTTTCGCCATAATCCTCTAGATGATTTCGACCCCACGGACTATAACTCAACGAGGGAGACAAGACAGACTAATTGTCTTGCAGGTGCTTCGACCATACAAAGGGGGTAATGTTATGGTCTACGAAGGGGATACTCATTTTTCTATGCTTTTTCCTTGACTCTTTCGCTCGCCTTTCCCTAGTCTTGCTCTCTCATCATCGTATGCAGTTGTATTCATAGTGGAGTCGTCCTCCACACTACTTAGATGTGTTCTCTCAATTCACTTCCCTTTATGTCTCACACGGCGCCCCGCCAATACCATATTTAGCCTTTCATTCTGTTTCCACTGCAGTCGCCTTATTCAGACTTCACCACCTGCAGCATAGCCTTTACTGCACATACTGCATACTGCGCATCTCTGACTTGGTCTGACTTGTATTGCTGTGCATCGAGTCATATGTAGTACGGAGGCAGCATCCCTTCGGGCTCCCGCTCTCTTATTCCCTTATTTAGCTGTCCACAGCACTTGGGGCCTACCATATATATAGTTGTGTACTTTCCCTCTGTATTTTCCCTTAAGCTAGTTCTACACAATATCAGCATTGTTTCTAGTCACCTCCAAGTCCCTAGTGAGCGCCTCGTCATACCTAGGATAGGAGAGACCCGCTTAGGCTTTGCATCGTCTCGAAGCTCGGCATCGTCCTTTAGTGTTCCCTCATAAACCTTTCACTCATTGAACCTTCAATGCTATGCTTCTTCGACCAGTAACTCCGTATGCTACGACAAGACTACGCCGTGCATTACACACTCCCATCATTGGGAGGACAATTCAATCTAGCAGCCTTGTAACCATGAGACTTGCATCCAACACCACAAGCCTTGCCAGAACAAGGATCATCAACAACAAGGTGAAAGAGAGTGATCCACTCACGACCCACAACAATATCACAGTCAATGTGATTAACTTCAATAGAGACATCCATGGTAAACGATGTCCCACAATAGATAGCCTGAACAACAGCACTGCAAGCATCACCATTCAAACAATGAACAGACATAGCTGCAGGAGAAACAAGGCATCGATATATGGATTCATCAAATCGCCCATGAATGAGTGAACCATTGAGACACATGATGAAGAAAGGAGACAGAAGAAAGACAAGAGATGGGCATGATAAGAAAGAACACATCAAACAAACATTCGAAACTAAATAAAAACAAATATAAATGTAAAAGTGTGCAATTTTGCGAAAAACAGACCGTAACTATACCCTAAGACCCACTACATTCATAGCAGGAATATGGTAAGTCACGGTGCGTGACAAACAACTCTAACTCTGGCTAGACTCGCAAGTGCAAGGCAAACCGTTGATAGACTCTGGCATCATCGTTGCATATATGATATTGTGCCCTGGGATTGCATACTGACCTGGCTCTCCTGACGCAGGAGAGAGAATTGGTTGTATTCAAGGTTTGTTAATCACTTGTTGTTGCGGCTTTGGATTGACTGGATGTTGCTTTAGCGTTTGAACGGCATTGCTGCAACACCCTAGCATACCCGGGCCATGTCACTCAACCTGATGTCCCCTGCGTTTAGGACAGACGACCATGATCTACTCGCTTCCGAGATCCAGGCCAAGGACTGTGAATTCCAGACGTCAGACAGCCTCTCACTGACAGAGCCACATAGACTCTGTTTTGTGCACCCATGAATTCACAGTCTGCGACACCCGCTTGACAGCTCCACCTGCAGACAACGACAAGTATGACTCTGGGTACCATTACTGGATCTCTACCGATGTCGCCATCGCAAGTAGTACCCACCGCCACAATGGACAACTATACCCGAGCATTGCCATTGGTTGTTTGTCTTCGACCATGCACTGTTGGCAGTTGCTCCAGCAACAACCCAATGTGGAGTTCAGGTGAATTGCGACTGATCATGAGATTATCGTGCCAGGACTCGAGCACTTGATCAAGTTTTCCAGGGACATACATATCAAAGTCATGGAGATGCTGTGAAGTGGAGATGAAGGTTTATTGTCTCGTGGAATTGCAGTCATTTTGTACTCTCGTCGCTTTGTCTTCGACCTCCCTAATCATGTCGTTCTCAACCTGTAGCTCCATCATGGCTGTATACCTTGGCCATTTACCACATCTTTGTGCCAATCAACTGTGTTGAAAAAGTTTGACCTATCTGAGTGAAACTTATTAGGTCAATCATGTTATACTGAGAATATTGGATGGATGTGCGGGCCCACACACTAACTAGTAATTCGCTCGTTTCACCCTATACCCCTCCACATAACCAGTCCCCTTGTTTATTGTATATATGGACCTCCTTCGTAGTCATTGTACCCCAGTCGAAACAGAGGATCTTTAACCAGTCTGTGACCGACTCTTTATCTTGTGACTGCTCGCATACTCTGGTTGGCAGCCGTCACAATGACAATGTGGTATTAAATTCGAGGGACAACTGCTATGGCCGAAGTGATTCATACTACAACACTACGATCAGGTGGCAATACGAGATATAACTGCATGGCACACTTAAACTCAATCTATTTCCACTACTGGTATTACACTTGGACAGGTATCATCTAATGCAGGAGGTTCTCGAACTGTCCCATGATTCTTCACACCAATACTTGGACTGTACAGCCATTGACCAAGGAACAAAAAATCACCACAATTGGTGTCACGACCTGTATCAGACAGCTTCGAGCAGATAAATAACCTCCACCACGATCAGACCCATGAGAGATTGGCAATGACTCACTCATTTCTAACCACCCTTGAGCCTTCTCTTGAGCAACTCGACATGAACACATTTCGGCTTCTTCCTCCTGTTTCTGAAGTAACATATTGATGGTTGTTTGAGGTGGGTAACCCTCAATGAACATAGAGAAAGCAAAGGCAGTATCAATAACCCAACATTGTGCCACCTCTGTGTGCGTCTGAGGGATTCCACGGCGGGATACAGTCTGCGAAGGCACATATTCAGAATTTGAGATTTGGGCTTGCTATCCAGTTTGTCAGGGTCATCTTCAACATTGTTATTGTATTGGGGGATAGAGGGTAATGTGCTAGCAATCTTGAAAAGAGTCTGGTGGCGCTTCTCTAGCAAAGTCTGGATGTCTCCAGTGGCCCAACATTGGATGACAGCGACCCCATAGACATAATCCAGGAGTATATTTGGAGGTGCACCATCCACAGTCCAGTCAACTATGACATCTCCCTGCAGAACAGGATACATGCCCTGCCACGGTTGAATGTGGTGGATTGTGGTGTGCAAAGCAGGTGTTTCGCCATGCTCCACCACCATTGGGATGTCATCGGGGTCTAGGGCAAAGTTGGGAGTCTAGCAGTCACTTCATATCAGAAGTCAATAACCAAGACGATTCACATACCTTCAAAAATGCACTCTCTCCGCAGCCAAATCAACTATGAAGATTGGTGCGCAGAAACATGCCATTCTCAAGAGAATCGACGGTGAGATCAACTGGCTGATCTTCATATAAATCCCCACAATCTGAAATGATGAGGCAGATGTACTAACCAAAAAATTATGAGAGCCAGGTATACATCAAAATTTGGGAACAATACCTGATCACCCTTGGAATGTGGGATAATGTGAGCTGCATGGCAGTGGTGGGGTGCAGTTCCAGTAATCACGCAACAATTGTGATCATGCAGAGCAATGTCATCATGAAATGTGTGGTGATGTTGAGTAGAAACACTGGATGCAGTGATCTGGTCAGCTAGCGCGTGGGGATCGACAAGATGGTAGCAGCCTGTTTGAATGTCAGTAAAGGATGGCTGGAGACACAAGAGAATTACCATCATGGGAGAAATAATAGCTTGCGGCATCAGTGGCTGAGATAGTGTTGTAATTGATGATGTTACCATTAGAAGCATCCAAAAGATCCCCCTTGGCACCGAGAACAGCGAAAGCAGCAAATCGAAGCCACTTGAGAGGTTGAAGAGAGAGCCTCTGAATATTCTCCAGCAGGATTTCTAATCCACGGAACCATTCACTACTATCTTCTTTGTGGACATAGAGGGTGACCATGATGGCAGTGTGAGAGATGGTGTTGGAGTGAGAAATGGTGTTGGAGTGAGAAATGGTGTTGGAGTGAGAAATGGCGTTGAAGTGTGGAAATTCACAGCAGGGTTCACAATGTTAACTAGCTGTTGTGAAAAATAATGTTTGAAATAATTGCACTTGGGAAGCAGATCTTCATCATTACCAGACAGTCCCCCTTCTACATCCTTATCAACAGAAGAAATGAACAGTTGATTCAACTGTGAACAATCCATAGCCATTACCTGGCTATCGTCCTGACGCTTTGAGTTGTCAGCAGCATGTGTGCGATCCTTCTTTGCTGAACAACGTTCATTGCCCTCCAATGGGCAGTTCACATAGCATCACATCTGGTCGAGGCGCACGCAACATTTGGAAAAGATAGATGCATGGGTGACACCCACAAACTCTGAGTCCATGCAAATGAACGGGGTCCAACATCTTGCCTGGAAACCATAAGCCAACAATCAGCACACAACATTAAAAGATGAGTGCGCATCAGGAACTGAAACTGCTCAACAAACTGAGCAGCATTTATGATCTGCACTGGCAAAAACAATCCACGCAGATACAGAAATACCACATCAACAGGCATGGAACATTCTCCAATAAACTTGAAATCATGCATCTTGTGTCCATTGGTCAACGAAATCTTGTGCAGTGGCATTGCGGACTTCCCTGTGACTTCGCTCGATTCTGATGGGGGGCAGCTGCCCATAGCCACACGAAGAGTGATTAGCCGGTTGAAGATGATGTCCTCTGGTTGTGGGCAAACTCAGCGAGGGGCAGCCCTTCAGCCCAGTCAGTTTGTCGGTGATTGGTGAGTATTGCCCAACCGTGGTGTTTAAACGCTCAGTTTGACCATCAATTTGAGGGTGACAGGCAGTAGATGGCAGTGCGGCATGCTAAACTGATCATCAGTCATTGATAATCAGTAACTGAAGCTGGGGTACCCTACCAGTGGCTGATCATGGTACAGCGTTCACATCACCTGTATCATCGTCTTGGGTTATGGGTAATCTAAAGAGCATTCAGACCATTTCCATTAGGGCTCGCCTGTTACGGTCTACAAAGGGGTTACTCATTTTCCCTTTTGTTTTGTTCTCATTCACTCGTCTATAGACTCGTTCTCTATCACCACATGTGGTTGTATTCGTAGCAGAGTCGCCCTCTGCCTATTTAGATATGTTCCTGATCTCTCTTCTCGTTATGTCTCACATGGCGCCCCACCCATACCATTTAGATATTCATTCCGCCCTCGCCTGCAGTCTTTATTTCAGACTTCATACTGCAGGCTGCGCCTTACTGCGCTTTACTTTTATTTCATCTCCGTCCACAGTCCTTGTTTCAGACTTCACACTGTGGACTCCGTATTACTGCGCTTGCTGCACACCGTAGTATTCTGACTCGAGTATGCTGTGCATACATACCTTGCACGGACCAGGGGCCTACCGTATATATGTTACGGTCTACGAAGGGGGTAGTCATTTTTCCTTCACTTTTCCTTAACTCTTTCGCTCGCCTTTCTTAGTCTCGCTCTATCGTCACCACACGTGGTTGTATTCGTAGTGGAGTCGTCCTCCACACTACCAGATATGTTCTCTTGATCTATTTCTCTTTATGTCTCACACGGCGCCCCGCCCATACCCATTTAGTCTTTCATTCTGCTCCCGTCCGCAGTCGTTCCTTCAGACTTCTCACTGCGGACTGCGCCTTACTGCACATCTTTTATATTTCATATTCATCCGTGGTCACTGCAGACTACGCTTGACTGCGCATGCTGTGCACCGCAGTATTATGACTCGTATGCTGCACATACTTATCTCGCACGGACCAGGGGCCTACCGTATATATAGTCTCGTACTTCTCGCCTGTATTTTCCCTTAAGCTAGTTCTACGCAATATAGCATTATTCTAGTGACCTTCGAGTCTAGT
>JBBPJP010000512.1:0-20430 GCA_038088775.1 Boletus barrowsii | reverse complement strand
CAGGGGATGGATACTCATCGCTTTGGTGTTATACTCAATGGATTGCATCGCATAGTCATACAACCTGTCGTTTTGATCGCGATCAGCAAAAACCTGGGAAACGAGAAGCGGTGGTACCAGTTACCGCGAGAAATCCAGCGTAGTCCATGATTTGACAACGACCCCAACTGCAGACGAGGCCTGAATGGCTAGAGACAGAACCTGTAGAACGTTCAGATCGACATGAGTCTCTTATACAACAAATGCAACTACCCTCGAGAAACTTGAGGTAACGGGTGACAGAAAGCAAGACGTATCAGAGCACGAATTGGACAAGCAAAACTTACAAGGTGTGAATTCAGTTCCACCGCCATCCGTTCCGTAAATTGCGTTCACCTTTAGTGCGGTTTGTGACTTCTGAAATCCGGTGATAATCAGGTCTTATATTCTGACGAGCATAAGGGACCTGCGACAGAGGAGGTAAAAAAGGGCATCACACTGACTTCCTACACGCTCAGGCTCAGAAGGTGTGTAAATGGGTGCACGTACACAGACTCGGAGATTCACTTGCAGCGTCAGGTGAACTAGTTGACTGTTCAGCGTCACTTCGGCTCTCCGATTTACTTTGGGGTATAAAAAGTTCTTTTCCCTTCAAAGGTTGGAGACACTACCAGTGTACCTGCATATTCGTGCATCTGCGGAATACATAGTCATGTGCGGGCTTGTGGAACGAGCCAAAAGCCATACCAGTATCAAAGTCAGACGGCGGGTGGGTTTGCGATCGCCTCGTCCGTCACTTCCAGTGAGTTGGCATCTCCACAAGAAACTTAGTCTGAATCAGCGCTTTGAAAAGGACCGAAAAAGAAGAAAAAAGGAAAGGAAAGGATCGCGGTGAGCATCAAAGGCGCGCGAACGACGAGGGTTGGCGAACTGCCGAGCGCGTACTAGCGGGTTCACGCGTGGTAACTTGAACGCTACCACTATTCTTTCTTACCTCCCTTCCGTGTATGTGGCGTTATCTCATTCCGCCCTCGTTGGACGTGAACGACTATGTACGCTCAACGAAACTAGACACTGGAGTTACACTCTTCGTCGCGCTCGGTGGTTCGGTCAAGACCTGGTACAAGCCTTTCACGTTGTCGGAGTAAGACAACCCTAGTTGTGACCCAGGCAGGACCAGGAGGTTGGGCGATCAGCATTTCGATGCCCTCCAATTCCGAAGGACATTCGACGTGCATGTGTACGCAACCACCCTCACACCACGGTCATGTATCTTGATCCATTCTCTAGAGTTATCCGGATAACAATATCCCATTCGAGCGGGAGTGAAAATTTAGGGTCGGAAAACTTTGGATTACGGCTGGTTATTGGTCCAAGTACGCACATTTCATCATGCCATCCTGTGTACGGTTTTCATGCAGATCAGGTGCCTGGATGGACGATGAATCACAGCCCAGATCCATGTCATTCCCTTGGTCTGTCCTTCGACTCGAATCGGATGCTGCTGACAGTGGCGCCATCGATGATCATCGCGTGGTCCACTGCAACTGTATTCACCATGTTACTCCACAATAAGGTCTGGCATATACCTAGAGTAGATCCTTTTTATAAGCAGGTGATGGCACTCAAAAATATATTCATGTAGTGGCGAACCAGGATAGTATGTCGTCCCCCCGTCATTTCGTTGAGAATCTTGTTTTCTTGGCTGTATGTTCAGCGGTGTCAGTCGATTTTGCCAGCTCTAACAGTGCCGCGTTTCCACTGTTTTCATAGAATATGAGTAATAGGGGCCATTTGTGGCTGACACAATTGCATCTCCTTTATCACCCTCGTGCACTATGAGATCCCTGCCCAGATTCGAAATTCCTCTAAATGAGCCACCCTCTGGATATGAGCCACCCTCTGGATATCACTGGGAAGAATCTGGCATTCCAGCACCATCAAAATCAAGATTCAAGATAGGAGCATATGGGAGAGATACAATCCTTGGTCAACCTCGTTGTGTCATCTGTGGATTGTCTGGTGAAGTAGTCAAGCACTCTTTTATTTTAAAGGGTAAAACCTCATATCAGGTATGTTGGGACAAAATTGTGTAACTCAAGGCTGACATGACATACAGTGGGGCAAGCTCATTGATTCAAATTGGATCTCTTCACACATCAGCGATTCTTGCATAGAGGAACCACATACTGGACTTCTTTTGTGTCCCAACCACCATGTGTTATTTGGGGGGTATTATTTCTTCATACGTTATTTTCCAGACGTGAGCATAATCCTAAAGTTCTTGCATTTGTGTTGGGTCAGGTGCTGATGATGCCTGGAACTAGGTCCACAAGTTTGTGTTCATCAATTACTCTGGTCAACCTGATCAACAACAGTTTCATGGCAAGGCTATTGCCCTTGACATCAAGAATCCTCTTACACCTTATCCTTCATTATTTGTCCTCCATGAGATGCGAGTCCGTGGATTTCATCCCCAACAGCCCCTTGATCCAGATGTTCCTGATAACATCTCTTGGCAAGATTGGATATTGTCAGATGGTTTGGTCAACCATTACTCGGACACATTCAATCATGGTCATCCCCAGTTTTGGTCTGTCTATCCCCTCCTATATATTCTGCCTCTTTTTCTTTGGTTTCAAGTTTGGATAGTACTTAGTGGGAAGTAGCCTAGCTTCAAGTTGAAAGTAGCATCTTACTGTACGTGACTCCATCTATATAGTATGCCTTGCCAACTTGATAGAGAGCTTGTGCAAAAACCACTTATCTCAATTTCTTCAAATAACCACACTTATCTCTTACTAGTAGTCTTCTTCCCGAGTCTCATTTCAGTGTGTCGTCTGATCGCCCATCTTTGACATTGAACAGAATTCCAGTATCCTAAGCTTGCACAGGAGGGGAATGTACTCGTTCGATCTCCGCAACGGGGTCGAGCCCGCATTCTTTCTTCAATAGTTCAATCCCGTCAAGGTGTGGTGATCAACTGATCCATTGAATCGGGTCCGAGTCGCAGCACTGACCTGGTCTGACGCAACGGATTGTTCATTTCATACACCTGGCATCGTCGTGCACATTACTTAAAGTCACATCTCCCTGAGATCGTGAACATAACCACGTCCGCCGACCACACTGCGATCATCAACAAAGTACCAGCTGCAAGTGGAACGGAAAGAGGAAGAACCAGCTTGATCCTCGGTTATCTAGTATCCGTATCCTCCCCAATCTAGAGCAGAAGACAGCACCCCGCCTTCACTGACATAACCCGTGACGTCGTTTTCGGAGGGACGGCGATATCTCCAACCTGCTGATCGCGACAGTTGCGAGTCCACTCCCCGTCAACCAGATAGGTAACAGTCACCACAGTCGCATGTTACTTTCAACTCGCTATCCAACGCATACTCCGGCTGTGGGAAGAACTATCAGAAAAACCCGCTGTCTGCCTCGACCTAATCTGGATGAAGACTCACCAGACGACCTTTGGCTTTCTGCGCATTGCGAGTGAAATCGACTATTTCAACGGACGTTTGGTGCTTCGATCGACGGGAGAAAAACGCCGTCCCTCCAAAGGTATCCAAAGGAACGAGTTCACTCTCAGGGAAGCAGCGATCAAGTACAGAGTACTTGAATGAGAAGGACCCCGGCCCACGATAGTCGATGGCGAATACGAGCGGGTGTTTACCCATCCTGAGGGTTATGCCGCACGCATGCTGCCTGCCCACCCCAATACAGAGAGACGTCACGAGGTATCTGGCGAATGCGAAACTCGTGAGCGAAATACTTCCATCGGGTTTGAGCAAAACCTCCACGATCTCCAGTCTATCACCGTCCATAAAACTGTTCAGTCCAC
This sequence comes from Boletus barrowsii, assembly GCA_038088775.1. NCBI lineage: Eukaryota > Fungi > Basidiomycota > Agaricomycetes > Boletales > Boletaceae > Boletus > Boletus barrowsii. The sequence continues at coordinate 16,604 of JBBPJP010000512.1, read as the reverse complement.
ACAGAGTGAACGATGTCTCCCCACTCTCCGAGTCTGTGGGGGATTCATGGATGACGGCACATTGACGTAGCTTTGGGCCATAAACGATTCCACTTTGATGCGAAGGATAGAGAATGTCGCTTTCAGGTGTCCCATGGGTAGTCGGCAAAGGGAAGCATTCCACCTTGAATCGAACCTTGTGCCTGTTGCTAAACTCTACGACCCTGATCAAGTGCGATTTGGTGGCGAGGAAAAACGTAATGGTTTGCACCGGGTTAAGCGGCTGGTGATGGTCAGCTTGACTAAAAGCTAATCAACAATGAATACAGATACTTACCGCGCCATGAGTTGCAGGTGGAATGTGATATCGACGCAGAGTATTGATATCCATGATGACAAGTCGCCCAAACGACTCCCAATCCGACGAGCACTCGCCAATGTTCACCACGAGAAGTCGGTGGTACAACCTGACATCTACATGGTCAGTCCATCCTTCGACTATGATCGGTTTGGAGGTGAGAACGGTCTGAATCGTGCAAGGTTCCCCTTGATCCATGAGAATCTTTGCGATGGTACTACGGTCCTTGAGCGCATCGACGAATTTTCACCATGTCAAAGACACTTACAACGAGTCGTTAAAAAGAAGCACTGCAAATGCTAGGACACCACCCTCTCGTACGCTTCCAACGCTGAATACACGGAGAATGGGACGATTGGCACCATCATCAAATAGTGTCTTGACAGAGTCGGGAATATTGCTACTTCGTGAGTCGTAGCAAACGAGAGTCGACCCCTCCGCAACAAGGAGCCACCTTCCCAAAAGCACGGAGAAGGTTACGTCGCATCCGAAGCTCATAGAGCGAGTGTGGAGAATCTCGGGGCAGCTCGACGACGATGGCCACACCGAATAAAGTCTTTCCGCTCGTAACAGGAGGTCGACGAGATACGAAGTGGACTGCCAGTCGTGGGGGCCTGGGGGTAGAATGAACCCAGGTCGCATATATAATTTCCTCCAGACACCAGGATCGCTCAGCAAATATTGGAGGGACCTAGAAGCCTGGAATAAAGTAGAGAGGATGTGGGCAAAGTCGAGATTAAAGAGAGGGACGCACGGTGCTCAGAGCTATCAAATCCTGTACGGATAGGTGATCTGCGAAGAGATGCAGGATGTCGAGCGGTATGGCTTCCAGACGTGCAAGCTTGCGACCCCAGAAGTCGTCGTGAGAGAGCGTGAGTTGTCTATCATGATGAGCCATTCCACGACGAGGCAGCAGAGAGGGTTCAAAGCGAGTGTGTCGTCCGCCCTTGTAGGTCCAGCTTAAATAACCCTTCAATTCGAATCTGGACCACGCTCTTTCAGTAGCCTAGCAAAGAGACGCGTCACCATCGGTGCGCTCCACGTCGAGCTACTTACCACAGTCCTTCAATGAATCGACTTGTTGGTCGCAGGCCGCAGTTAGCCCCTGTAAGACTATTTTGGCAACCTGTGGTTTGGAATTGAATGTCGAGAGCGCGTAATAAGCCAAGAGTGTCAAGAAGACGTACCGAGAGTAGGGAACAATGATACTTATGGTTGTCGTGAGACTCCCGCTGGTGAGGTTGCAATGGTTCGTCGGGCCGTTGTTGGGTTCATGTGGGAATATGTACAAAGAAAATACTCTCATGGTGCACTCCGAATCACTCCCTGCCTACGCAAATTAGTCTTCAATTTAGTAAAGAAAACACCACAGAAAAATATGACAAACTTGGCCCACAGACGGATGTACGAGTCGTGTGTACTCACCGACTCCGAGCCGAGCTGAGTGGGAAATCCCAACTTTCCAGTCTCAACGTGCTTGTAGACGTCATTGAGTGAAGAGCAAACCGTCAGTTCAGTGGTCTAATGGTTATGATTTCTGTCTCACACACAGAAGGTTCGGAGTTCGATCCTCCGCTGAACTATTACTTTTTTCTTCAGCATTGCTGCAACCGTTTAAAACTCGCGTAGGTGTGTATGCACATGAAGACCGAGTAACCTGATTCTCATCTTGCTGAACAGCTTCAGAGTACCCCGTGTCGTGCAATGAAGGATGAGGCACTTTCTATTGCGTACGAGCCCAGCACGTTCATGTTGGATACGTATCTGACTCTTGCGTGCAGAATGATATCTGATTTCTTCTACCCCAACGTGGGCGGGGTAGAAAACCACATATACATGCTCAGCGCCAACCTTATCCGTCGAGGCCACAAAGTCATCGTCATCACGCACAGCCATCCTCCGGATCGCGTCGGCGTGCGCTGGCTGCTACCCTCGCTCAAGGTATACTACGTTCCCTTTATGACCATCGCTTCGTCAGCCACTTTGCCAAACTATTTCACTTTTCTCCCCTACTTTCGGACGATCATCGTTCGGGAGCATATCCAACTCATCCATGCCCATGCGAGTCTCTCGTCTCTGGGCCAAGAAGGCATCCTGCATGCCCACTTTTTCGGCGTTCGTACGGTGTTTACGGATCATAGCCTGTTTGGATTCGAAGATGCGGCGAGCATCTTGACCAACAAGCTCTTGGCAGCCGCACTCAAAAATGTGGACGCTGTGATTTGCGTCTCGCATACAGGGTAAGTCCGATAAAGTGGGGGTTACTAAAGCTAAACAATGAGCGATAGACGCGAGAATACCGTGCTTCGGGGTCAATTGTTTGAGCCGTCGGAAGAGGACCTTTCGCTGTCTGTCGTGCGATCGAGTGTATACACCATCCCGAACGCACTGGTCGCTGAACAGTTTATCCCATCACCCCGGCCACAACCACTGGAGACCAGTAAGTCTACCATTCTCCTGGTACTTCGTGTGACCGAGAACACCGACGACGATAGTCAACGTTGTTGTTATCTCGCGCCTGGCTTATCGCAAGGGTATCGATCTCCTCGTAGCCACTGCACCTCGTATATGCGCCGCCTTTCCAAACGTCAACTTCATCGTGGGTGAGTAAGACGACGTAGCGCGTTTGAAGTTCACTCAATGTCCAAACCAGGCGGAGACGGTCCGAAACTGAATGACTTGCTCCAAGCGCGCGAGCGTCATTTCCTCCAAGACCGGATCGAACTTCTTGGACCCGTTCGACACCGCGACGTGCGCGACGTGAGTCCCCTACCCCAATTGCCATTGCCATTTCCCGAACGCCAACGCCTCACCAGGTCCTCATTCGTGGTTCCATCTTCCTCAACACATCCCTCACCGAAGCATTTGGCATCGCCATCCTCGAAGCGGCCTGTACAGGCCTGTACGTTGTCTCCACCCGGGTTGGCGGTGTCCCCGAGATCCTCCCTCAAGACATGATCTCGTTTGCGAATCCCGATGAAGACGGTGCGCTTTCCTCCTTTCCCCGTTCTTCCTCCTCTCCCGTTGCCTTTTTTGCAACGAGCGCATTGTTTCACGCACGCCAACACTGACCACCCACACATAGACGTCTTCCGCGCGCTCTCCGAAGCAATCGACATCGTCACCCGAGGCGCACACGACCGCCTGGAAGCCCACGCACGCGTCACACGCTTCTACGACTGGGCACATATTGCCGAACGCACCGAGGCGGTATACGACGCTGTCGTACGATCAGAACCAATCGATTTCGAGACACGCGTGAGACGGTGTGTCGTGTGTCTCTGCGCGCGCGCGTCGTTGACTAACCGGTCGTTTGGACAGAACAATGTCGCTGGGCCCGTTTGCGGGGCTCATCTACACTATCATCCTCGTCGTCGACTGTCTCTTCTTTTTCTTTTTGGAGTGGTGGATGCCTAGACACGACATGGATTTCGTACGAGAACATTGGAAACCCGACGTATTTGCCGAGTTTGCGCACGAGGCGCAGAGTTCAGGTGAGGAAGCGCCAGGATCACGGACGGACACGTACATAGATACTTGGACTTGAGATTTGTCGATTGTCCAAATGGAACAAATACGAGAAATAATGACTAGAGATTGAGCTACGACTGGAAGGATGGTTGTAGTATGCCAAGACGAAACATAGGGTTTTGAAAATGACCTGCAATAGAGGAGCATAACGCGTGTACACGAATCAAGAACAATTTGAACTCATTCTCAACCTCTGCCCTTGCGGACTTTGGTCCCTCGCCGCCTCACTCTCTTTGACCCATCGTAATCATTACCTTCTGCATCAAAAAGGAGATCGGCAGCCAACATTTCCTCTCTGTCCCGCTTGGACGGCAGCTGAACACGGTCGCGGAGGGAAGGCATGTTGTTATGACCCCCTTCGTCCAGCGTCAGGCGATCCAACAAGGATGCACCCGCTCCGACTCCATATCCCACACAGCGGTCGTCTTCGGGGTAGCGGCGCCGCTCGGGTGACACAGAGCCGTAGCGCCCTCTGCTGTTTCCCCGCAGAGGTTCTGCACGATTATGCTCGCGATCATCACCTCTATCTCGCTTGAATCCCCTTCCAGACTTGGTTCGTCCAAGCACGCTAAGGGGTCGAGGGGGCAAGCCGTTGGCCTGGAGCATGAACGCGCGTTCAGGGTGCATAGGCGGAGGTGCACGTTCACGATCCTCGTTATGAACAACAGGGGGAGGAGGCCGGGTAACATGATGATCAGCCTCAGAGTCACGAAGGTTTGCACGAGTACGATCGGGGTTGTACGTAGCCCGGTTGTCCCAAGGAGCCGGGGGCTCGGAAGGATAAGTGTCCATTGCACGTTTCCGAGATAGAGGAGAGGGTGGACCGGGACGTGCCGGAGCTTCAGGGTTTACCTCGTTACTCCGAGGCTGAGGGCTTCGGGCATTGGGAGGGTGAAGTGGCTTAGTGGTGTCTCCCGAACGGAGTCGATGTCCGCGAGGCGGACTTGCAGGCCGTGGAGGCAAATGAGCGGGACGGTCGAGCGGTATTGCCACATCTTTGACTGATGCCATTGAGGACTCTCGCGAAGGTGGAGGTGGCGTAGGATGGGACGAACCCTCTGGAGCCTGTTCAGAAAGAGCGCTCTCCGATAAAATGTTCATCTGCGATTGCAGGGGTTCAGTATTTTCCTTTACAATAGGCGGCCCAAATCGTGACTTGAAGAAAAAGAAAAGCTCGGGTCAAATGGACCATCGAGTAGTGCTGGATAAAGTAAAACTCACGATTCCCAACGCGACCCGCGAAGGACGAGTTGGCGGTGCTGGCGCTGGCGGTTCGGCCGGAGGTAGAGTACGCGGGTTACTCAGCTGTTCACGAGACATGTCAGTCAACTAGTGATCAAACTAACATAGAGGCTTACAGGAGATCGATGAACATCTTCACGCCTTGCTGGCTCCATGAGTGCACAACCGGGACCATCAAGATGGGGCTGAGATAATGCATGAAATCACCGCAACAAGCGTGACTGTAAAACTTACAGGTCGTTCATGGTCCTTGTTGACGCGATCGCGTCTTGGGGCAACAGGATCACCATTACTTCCAGATGTGACCGCGGGAACGCGGTGAGTACCGCTCGGTAACGGAGGTGGGACATTGTTTGCAAACTTGTTCCTGGCGCCAATGGGTATGTTGTTTGTCCCTGACAGTTTGACGTTTAATCCAGATGGAGGTGGTCTTGTCTCTACACTACGGTTTGGTTCCTTCTGCTGTGAGAGGTACTTTAGTCTGTGTTATACATGGCCAGGAGTAGAGACTTGCTTGAGAAATAGTTTGATCAGCGGAATGACGTTCTGGTACTGGTCGATCTCTTGCAGGAAAACGGGAAGAATTATCAACCGCGGAACGGTATCTTGAATCTATCACCTCCCGGGCTTCACGGATACCTGATGTATATGAAAGTCAGGCATAAGACAAGCACAGAGGAACGACAGATATACCTCTTGGCGGACCATCATTATCCGAGTTTAGCATGGCCCTCGGATACCTTGGTACCTCATCCTGCAGAGCTGATCGCCGATGTACCTGTTTTGTTGGTGGATCAGACGACCTAGGCGGAGGGGTGTCATCAACATCCGTTGCAACATCATGGACACGGCTTTTCGACGACTCATGCGTATTGCGTAATTCTGATTGCGGGGGTCCGTTTGCTTGTGGTTTGAACCAGCGAGAACGGACGCGATCGTAATCACCTCGCTCAGAGGGGGGAGGTCGAAATTGGGGTTGAGGTGGTGGTGAGGGACTCCGTCGAACCGAGTCGCGAAGCGTGTCATCTGGAACTACCCGACCCGTATACCGGTTGTCGGGCGCCGACACCTGGGCTGGGCCGGCAGGTCCCGAATGATAACTTCCGCCACGTTGCGTGGGAGCCGGCCTTGTGCCCGGGGGGAACGTCTCATCTTGAGGAGGCAAAGGCGTTCTTTTCCTTGATCCTGGCCCTGGATATCGGAGGAAATACGATGAAAGAAGTAAATTGCATATACGCGAGTCGGAGTTGACATAAGGATGGGTGTTGTATAGGATGGTTCAAAGACGTACGTTGTGCATCTGACGCAGGACGGGTAGGGATGTCGTCGTCCCCGCGTATGCCTGACATTGAGCGCGGGCTTGGAATGTCGTCAACGTAACGAACACCGCGGGAGACATCATCTGGGCGGGCCCGCCGCATGCCGACTTCGCGCGAGTCGGAATGTCGATGACCGCGCTGAGCGGGAGTATCAGCTTGCGAGAAACGGCTCTTTCTTCCAGCGGAGGGAGCATCCGAAACCGAGTGAGATGCCTTGATCGAGGACTGTGGGGTAGTATTCGCGGATTCCTGTGAGCCACGTGGATAGGAGGCGGGTGACCTTGGCCCTAAAGAATAAAGGTGCGAAGAGGCATGCAAAGGGGAGTACAAAGAGAAGATAAATGGCAAAAGGGGAGAAGACAGGGTTCCATGATGAGCGTCCGTGTGTCCATGCGAGGAAGTCGAACAAAAAGGAACAAGATATCGTATGGCGCAGCTCGACTCCCAAGGCTTCGCGAGACGTCTGCGAGGTGCTTTGTCCTCCACCTCGGGAGGAGCAAATGCGCCGAGTACGAGAGGGAGAGGTGGAGGGAGGGGAGGAGGCGGACAACGTACTTGTAGTCGATGACCTTTCTGTGTCTCGTGGTAGATTACGGCGCTCAGTCTCTGAAGGAGGTGGATCATCACGGTGTCTACGTTCCCTTGTGCGTTCGTGTGGCACATTGTCATGCGCAACACGGACGCGATCTTGAGTGGACGCAACTACAGGAGCTTCACGGTGAGAATGTTGCGAGCCATCACAATCACCATAGGAGTCATTAGGGGACGGAAGGCGACGAGGAGGCGGTGTGGGGTCCCTATCTCTTGCACGGGGAGACGGAGGCGAAGGCCGAGTGTTCCTGTGGTTGGGGGAGTACGAATCTGGAACGTAGGAATCGATACGCTGAGACGATCGACTGGGTCGCTCTTCTCGCCGACCAGACTCTCCAGGACGATAGTGGCGATCGTCGTAGGACATGTCACCACTTTCTGCGCGACCTAGACGTGGGATTAGAGTTTCACTATTCCTGGTAGACAGAGGTTTGTCAAGAGGGTCATCACGGCGATCAGACCGTTCTCCGCGTTTTTCACGAGTGGAAGGGGCGGTAGGACGAGTCCAAGTGGACTCTTGGGTGTGGATGTTATAATAGTAAACACCGCGACCGCTTCTTGGATATTTGACCTCCCAGCCGGGTGGCAGCGGGTCATTGTAATCATGACCGCTAGCTTTTGAGTCTGCGCCATTCCATTTGTCACGGTCGGCACGACTAGCCATGGCTGTAGCTTCAATGATAGACGGGTGAGAAGGATGGACGAACGGCACACTAGAGACGACCGGCTTGGGCGGCAGAGCGTGCACGAGCGGTCCAAATGTATGCGTGCGACGGGCCAACGAAGAGTGGTCACCGGAGCCTGAGTGTTGAGGGGACTGCTCTTGTGGCTGGAGTAGGTCTGGGGAGTCGCTGCGAGCCCTTTGGGGGTCTTGTTTTGGCTGGCGGACGCTTTTGGTTGGCGAATGGGCGCGGTGCACCGTGTCCTGTGGAACACGAGACTGGTAAGTCAAAAACTCATCCTCCTCGTCACCACCGAGCGACACTGCGTCCTCTGCGTCGTCCATGTCAAATGTGCGCTTGTCGCTGCTATGCACGGCGACACCGGGTTCTTCTTCGTGGCCCCAGTCGAGCACCTCATTGTCGTCTTCCATGGCGGTCGCTGTCTAGCAAATAGTAGCAATGAAGGAAACGACGAGGAGACGCACCCCAAGAAAGAGTGCGCCGATTGAATAATCCACACTCCGACACAATGCCGGTGGTGTGCCGTGACTCGCTGGTCATGTAAAGATGGCCATCCTCCCGCTGACCTCGCCCGCGTACCCGACGCACTCCTCGCCGACGTCGTCCAATGTCGCCCTGTCCAGTCGCGTACCGCTCATATTCCGCAGACTCCATCGATTCCAGCAGATGGTCGGTCGCATCGTCGCTGTATACGCTCGCGCTCATGTTCGTCAGGATTTCGAGCTAGCCCTATGGCAGTTGTCGTATTTATGTCTCGCCCCAAGAAGAGTGTGAGTCGTCTTGGCCCCAGCATCGCACGCCATTGACCCTGGCATAGCTATCGCAATGTATATTACCACAAACGTGAGCCCAGCTTGCGTCAGTGGTGCTCCCTATGACCGCGTTTGCAGAGACAAAAAATACCTGGGCAAGAGACGACCCAGCCATACTCATTCTCCTTTTTGGTTGCCTCTTTGGTATGTACCCTTTTTCTCCCTTACTCCCCAGCATGCCAACTATCCTTTACAGTCGCAGCCATGGGTTGGTCTGTGGTGTATTCCTACACATTGCTAGACGCGGTGAAACTGGCATTCGTCATGATTCTGCGTGATTTTCTGCTTGTGGGGGTGGTCATTGCAACTCTGCTTCGGTAGGGCTCCTTCGTACAAACGTTGATATGCATTGACGTGGCCCCCGCCAGCCTCTTTGCCAACAAAGTCCTTTTGTCGCCTTCCTCTCATTCCTCTCTAACCGACTCGTCGGTCGAATGGGCGTATGCCTTTGACGTCCACACAAATTCATTCTTCCCCCTTTATCTCACACTCTATGTCGCACAACTAATTCTGCTTCCCATTATCACAAAGGACAAGTGGGTCTGCCTATTGGTCGGCAACACCCTCTACCTCGCAGGGTAATGGATCTCTACCTCGACGCGTACCCGCGACCCTAACCCATTTCCAGATTCGCACAGTACATCTACGGAGTGTACCTCGGACTGAGCGGTGAGCCAATCTCATCATTCCGTTTAGCGCCAAGGAATGACACCGCAACAGCGTTGCCGTTTTTGATACGTGCGGAGATCCTTCTTGCTCCGCTATTACCGCTATTTGCTAGCTATGTCGTGTCTCTACTCGGGTTCAATATCGCCATCTATGTTCTGAGAGCGTACTTTGGTTAGACAGCCTTGGAATGTATCTTGGTTAGTTGTAGCCATGTAAAGACCCTTTTGTTGCCATCTCGCCAAGTGAGCCATCATTTGAACCCCGCCACATTTACGCAAACACCTCGTTGAACGCCTCCTTCGTGTCCGCCCGTCCCAGCACCGAGCACGCCGTCAAAGACAATGCCCATCACTCAAGCTCACGTCGACAGGGCTATCGAACAGATAGAACATCGCAGACGGCTATCCAACGTCGACTTTACCCAGCACGTCCTCGAAGACGGCAACGTTATAAGCACCCAGGAACGGGTAATCAAAGATGTGCGTCTTTGTTCGTCGTGCACCCTCCCCGCAGTTTACATTCCCCCTTTCCAGGTGCAAGCTCCAGCGATGAACATCCCGACGGACGCTCAGTTTTTCTCAAAACACGATCCCTCCAAACCGGACGTCGCGTTCCTCAAAAATCACTTTTACAGAGAGGGACGGATAAGCGAGGATCACGCGATGTGGATCATCGAAAAGGCGACAGCAGTGCTTCGGGCCGAGCCCAACGTCCTCCAAGTTGATGCCCCGATCACAGGTCAGTCATGCCCGTTTTCGCTTGAAGAGCTACACTGATGATGTGACAGTCTGTGGTGATATCCATGGACAATATGTGCGTGTGCGGGCTTCGTTTATTCAGCGCCGTCAATTGACAATGGCGTTGTAATAGTATGACCTCATGAAACTTTTTGAAGTAGGTGGGAGCCCTGCTGATACCAGGTATCTGTTTCTCGGGGACTACGTCGACAGAGGATACTTTAGCATCGAGGTGAATCCTGTCACTTTGACTCTTCCCTGACAAGTCACTGATGACCTCTAAAAGTGCGTGCTGTACTTGTGGTCATTGAAAATATGGTATCCCGACACGCTTTTCCTCCTTCGTGGAAACCACGAGTGCCGGCATCTGACGGACTACTTTACGTTCAAACTTGAATGTCCGTCATGCTTGCGTTCGCTATCTCGACATGAAACGCTGACCTGCTGTGTCCTGGACCAGGCAAACACAAGTATTCCGAGCGCATCTACGATGCCTGTATGGACTCGTTTTGTGCGCTGCCGCTCGCTGCCATCATGAACAAACAATTTTTATGCATACACGGCGGTCTATCGCCCGAGCTGACGACGATGGACGATATCCGTGCAGTAAGTCCGTTCCCATCACCGCTTGCGGCGTACACTTCACGGATGGCCCTAGCTTGATCGATTCCGGGAACCGCCTACACACGGATTGATGTGTGACATTCTGTGGTCGGACCCCGTCGAAGATTTCGGACAAGAAAAAATGAATGAAAGTTTTGTGCATAACCACGTGCGGGGATGCTCGTATTTCTTTACGTGCGCTTTACTCCATGAAGGGACGATTGCATATACTCACCTCGTTGACAGGTATCAGGCTGCGTGTCAGTTCCTGGAACGTAATAACCTGCTTTCGATCATCCGTGCACACGAGGCCCAGGATGCAGGGTGCGTCCATCCATAGAGTCCCTCTCCGTTGTTAATCATCTCAGGAACCTGTATCCAGTTACCGGATGTATCGCAAGACCAAGACGACCGGCTTCCCTTCTGTCATGACGATCTTTTCTGCACCAAACTATCTCGACGTTTACAACAACAAAGCTGCCGTTCTCAAATATGAGAGCAACGTGATGAACATCCGCCAGTTTAATTGTACCCCTCACCCGTATTGGCTACCCAACTTTATGGACGTCTTTACTTGGAGTTTACCGTTCGTCGGGGAGAAGAGTGTGTTGAAATTCCTCGTCTTTTGCGTAATAGGCGTTGACCATGTGGCAGTCACGGACATGCTGGTTGCTGTCCTTAATACTTGCACCAAGGAAGAACTTGAAGAATCTGACGAAGAAATCTTACCACAGCCACCACATCCTGAAGACTCCGTTGAGCGGAGAAAAATTATCAAGAACAAGATTCTTGCTGTTGGGCGCATGGCACGCGTCTTTGCACTTCTTCGGTTCGTAGCGTCGTTTCATGTGCCACAATCCTTGTGCAGTGTGACTCAACTGTGTTTAACCTAACAGAGAAGAGTCAGAGAAGGTGGGAGAGTTGAAGAGTATAACTGGATCCGCCAAATTGCCGTATGGAACACTCGCGCTGGGTACAGAAGGTATCAAGGATGCCATTTCAGGATTCGAAGACGCGTACGTCTCCTCGTTCTATCCAAATTCGCTCGCTCATCCTCGCCTAGACGAAAATCGGATATCGAAAACGAACGACTCCCGCCCGAATTGTTCGACGCGGAAGAAGCCAAGGCGTTCCTCGCCCAACACGCGCACTCCCAATCCCTTCCCGAGACACCGTTGGCAGGCGACCTCTCGTTTTCTTCTTCTGGGTCTATCGAAGCAAGCATCGAAGCGGCGCTGTCGTCCGCCTCGCTCGCATCCTCGCAGAGCAATTCGAGCATAGGTGGGCCGTCGTCCCCTACCTCACCGACATCGTCACCGAGCAAGATGCCATTCCGGGGCCGTCACGGACGCCAAGCGAGTTTGGGAACGACGTGGACGAGTCCGTCGACACGGAGACGGAGTCTGGAGAGTACGATTTCGATGATTCAGGAGGCGTTGGATGGCAAGGATTTGGAGGCGCTTGCTAGTGTGAGCGAGGTTGAAAAGGGGTCTGGGTAGTAGACGGACGTGTAGATTATGGTCACCTTTGTGTTGTGTGACGCGGACTCGTTTTTTTTTCCTTCCCATCATGGTGCGAGGTTACATAATCTGGGTGTGGGTTCGATGGTTCGTTCGTCCAAGAGCACTGACGGTCCATTTTGTCCTCAGCTCCATTACATCAACGCCGTTCCGAACGCTACCAAGACCGTTTTGCAAGAATTCGAAAGACTCGGTGCTCGTTCGGACATCCTGTCTGATGCCGACATAGACGACGACTTGCAACGCTTCTAGTACACCCAAGACGCAACTTCTTGGATCGGATCCTGACACATTTCGTCGGGGACATGCACATGCTACTTCACGACAAGGTTGCCCGAGCGCGCCTTTCCCAACATCCTTGTATTCAGCATGAACACCAACAGGCTGTACGACGCGCATATTCCGTATGAGGCGTCGTCTCGTGGGTCCCTTCGATACATGGGTCGTGTGCCCCGCAGCTGACTCTTTGACGCGGCTTTCGTCTTCGTACCCGAATACCAGCTCAAGTCCATGTGGCAGTCCGTCTTGCCTCTGTTCAAGCATGGGCTCAAGGTGAAGACGAGGGCGAAGACGGTCTTTGGATGACGATGTGCTCTGTCCATATGCCGGGGCGAGACCCCATCCCGCCAACTCAATTATGAGTTTTTATCTTTCCCAAAGAATGCGACGGCGCGCATCGCTTTGTCGACTTGCAGGATGATGAATGCACACATAGCGACGGCGATGAGGATGTAGGATGTACTCGTGAGGTGGTGAGGAAACCGCCCACAATTGAAATGATATGCCCCCGACGACCAAGGAGCGGTAGGATGTTAACTCGGGCGGTCGTTCGGCTTGTCGCCGCCCGTAACCGGATCTTTCCAGAGCTCGGGCGAGGAAGAGATCAGGAAGGGTCATTTAACACTCTAATCGTGTTGTTTACAAACACTTATCACCTTGAGTCAGGCGGGATGTGCTTGGAGCACACACCATCACCGAGTCAGTATGCAGATCTACTCTGGGTAGGCTTAAACTGCAACGAATCCAAGCATATGCGTTTGACTCTGCATGTTTGACGGATACTAATGTGGGCTCGTTTAAACTGGCAAGGGAATTGCTAGATCGTCTATCCCGCGGGTCCATGAGCTGCGCGCTGCGACTCGATTCAACGGATTGGTCAATCACCACACTCCTTGATGGGATTAAACTATTCAAGAGAGAATGGGGGCTTATTGCAGAGATCGAATGGGCAGTATTTCGCCAGATGATATGTTACCCTCAGGCCTCCATGAGTGCAAGCTTGAGGTACCGGGGACATCACTGGGTTGGGCAGACAGATCCTGTCGTCAAAGATGGGTGATCAGACAACACACACACTTGATTGAATCTCCAAATCATACATGGTTTACAGAGGAAGGAGCTTGTACCTTGCACATGCTGTCTGGCAAGTTGGCAAGGCATATAAAGATGGAGTCACATACAGTAAGATACTACTTTAGGCTACACCTGAGGCAATACCAAAGAAAAAGAGGCAGAATATATGGGAAACCATAGACAAACCAAAATAATAATTTACCATGTAGCATTTGACTTGCCAGGTCATCTGGTGCTGCCCTCTGGTGTGGCAGCATACTCTGGCATGGTGGCATACTCTGGTGTTGGGGGGGATAACCCAGATCATGGCTGAATGTGTCTGAGTCTTGGTTGACCAAACCATCTAACAATATCCAATCTTGCCAAGTGATATTGTCAGGAATGGCTGGATCAAGAGGTTGTTCAGGGTGGAATCCACGGACTCTCATTTCATGGAGGATGAATAGGGAAGGGTAAGGTGCATCATGATCATTGATGTCAAGGGCAATTGCTTTGCCATGGAACCATTGTAAATCATATTCACCAGAGTAATTGATGAGCACAAATTTGTGGTTCTATTTTTAGATGCCATCAATGCTTGGTCAAGAAAATAGGATTATAACAGCTCACCTCTGGAAAGTACCGTATAAAGCAATAATACTTCTCAAACAAGTCACGGTGAGTGAGACACAAGGCAAGTCCATTACGCGGGTCATGCCTGGGATCATCATTGGCCTGTGGAGAGATCCAATTTAGATCCTTCAGTCTGTTCCACTGTGTATCATGTTAGTCATGTGTGGTGGAAATGTGATATGACATACAGCTAGTGGACTTAAATCCTTCAAAATGTAACAAGACTGGATCATTCCAGGATCTTCCTTTGAGTGGAGTCCACAGATGACACAGTGAGGTGAGTGTCCAAAGAATCCATCCCGCCTGTGTACCCCTGTCTTGAATGACCTGGATACTGATGATGCTGACATGCCACATTCTTCCCAACCATATCCAGGGGGTGGCCCATTTAGTGGGAGAGGAAGTTGGAATCTGGGTAGGAGTACCATACTAGTGGTTACCTTGCAAGCCCCTAGCTCACTGGAGACAAACTGCAAATAAATGCAACTGTCACAATGGCCCCTATTACTTGTGACCCATTCTCCCAGGCCACCCGACCATCATTGCCAAAGTCGGCATCAATTCGTGCAAATAACTGACATCACTGAACATTAACCACAGCCAAGGCGGAGATTGTCAATGAAACGACGAGAGTGACGACGTACTATCCTGGTTCGCCATCACACAAATATCTTTTTGAGTGCGATGATCATCGACAGCGCCATTGTCAGCATGAGACCAAGGCGACGACATGGACCAAGAAAACGATGATGCTCTGGATTGTCTGTATCGGGTGTCTCATCGTCCACCTGAATACCTAATCTGCGTGAAAACCGATGGGTACTTTGCACGTACACAGGATGCTACAATGAAACGTGTGTACTTGGACCAATAACCAGTCCTAATCCAAGGTTTTCCAACCCCAATTTTCACTCCCGCTCGAATGGGAGTTTGTTATCCCGATAAAACACGAGTAACAGTAATCTAGAGAATGGATACATGACCATGGTGTGAGGGCGGTGGCGGTTGCGTATGCGCGCACGTGAATGTCCCTCGGAATTGGAGGCGTCGAAACACCGGTCGCCTAGTCCTGCCTGGGTCACAATCAGGGTCGTCCCACTTCGACAACGTGAAAAGGCTTGTACCAGGTCTCGAACGAACCACCGAGCGAAGCGAAGAGTGCAACTCCAGTGTCTAGTTTCGTTGAGCGGACAGTCGTTCACGCTGATAACGAGGGTGGGATCCACCTCCGCGGCCCTGTCCAGGTTTGTCATGGTGGTTCTGCACCCACAGGCCGTGGAGTGAACGCGGGAGAATAGGTCCTGGATTGCCGACACCAATGGTGTGCGTCCTGTTCGACAACAGGTACCTCATTCCAACCACCGTTTTGTGCACGTGGAGGTAGTCGATTGAAATTTGGGCCTTGTGGAGTAAACCCGGTGTTCGGTAGGACACGGGTGTGGCTGGTTAGCACAGCACCCTCCGATAGCTATCCCACTATCAACTGAGCCGTCGAGCGTGCTCGCATACGCAAGAGTCACGACTTCGCGTTTGTCGTGTGCACAGAACTGCCCGCTGGCATGTACCCGTTGATGACGGCCTCGAGCTTGCAACTGCAATTGCCGGCGTGGAAGAGTAGGGCTTTGAGCCCTTGAGGGATCATTAAGTGTGTAAACCCCTGAGTGTAACGTGTTGTGGAAGTGATGTGATAACGTGTATCATTGGCAGTCGGTACTGACCTCCTCACTGACGGGTCCAGTATGAATTGTGTTGCGTGAGGATAAGTGACTCGGACGAGCTGGCGAAACGGCGCAGTGATCAACGGCAACCTCTGGGAACGATGGGCATAACGAACTCTGCATAAGCAATGATATCATTGTACCCACATTGCAAGTTCACCGTTCTCCGTGTCTTCAGCATCATATCGACCCAGTCGCAACGTAGATGAAGTTGAAGGAACGTGGATCCAGATTCAGATGACGTGTCTACTGATTTATACATGCATTTCGTCGGAACACCAGAACCAATACTGTAACGAGACTATGCAATCAGTAACGAGTTCACATAGGTCGAAAACAGTCACAGAATCAGAAAAAAGTGTGCTCCATCACGAAAGATCGGACATATGCTTGTAATTGATAGACATCATCGAAATTATACGCGCTCAGGAAACATGCTCACCTCATATTATGAATGTCGTGCTGCGGTGAAAATAGTGTTAGCTAGGGTTCAAGAGAGCATAGAAAAATTCAGTTGGTGATGCATGTTCGAGCGAGGATCATTGGAGACCATCACCAACTCGGATGGAACGTATCATCATGGAAAACAGACGGAAATCGTACTCACCATGCCATCACCGCACGGTTATATGTTCGGAGAATTTCAACTCCGCCTGAACGTTGCTCAGTCTCGATCTTCTTTATGCTGGTTCAATCGGTGAGTACTTTTCGTATATTACCATGCACCCCGTTGTCTATGATGAATCATTTCAATCAGTTCTGCTTCCGAAAGAGAGCTTGAATCTCTTGTGGACAACCTGATACCGAAACTCTCAATCCTGACTGTCTCTCTTTTTTTTCGTCGTATTGTTATTGCTTGGTCCTAACAATGTTTCTC
>JBBPJP010000511.1:0-20465 GCA_038088775.1 Boletus barrowsii | reverse complement strand
CTTTCTACACTCAAGTCACGCAGCTACAACACATAGATGGTGGACTGTGTTAGCGGAGGCACGAAGCGAGCACAGTATTTAGTCTATGTGTGAGAAGCGAAGAGACACAGAACTCTTTCCTTCTTTTTGGGGGAGAGTGGAGCGTCGTAGTCAATGATGAGGTCATGGAGATGGTGTGGGATTGGGATAGGAGCGAGCAAGAGATGGGTGGGAGGATAGATGCCTCATGAAGGGGGGTCTGCAGGATTGTGTTTGCTGGGGACGAAGTGGGCAAGGGCTGAGACGATGGGGAAGTTGGGAGATTGAAGGAGGTGATAGATGTGTTTGAAAATGTCATTGATGGCACGGTTGTGGTGTCGTCCGACGGACCAGCTCTCAATGATGCTGGTGTTGTCTCCATATGTGATGACATGCCTACTGTCCAAAGCGACACAGCCAAGGGATAAGAGCAGTAGTTCAAAACCGATAGCTTCTGCCCATGCTATGTCTCGTTTTCCATTGTGGGTTTGCCATCCAGGGAGGAGGCGCCATGCCCGCCATCGTTGGCTGATGCCAATGCCAATGCCAATGCCGGAGCTAGCATCTGAATAGGCATGGTGGTCAGAAAAGGTTGGGGGTGGTACAATGGGATGGGAAGTGGTGCCAGATGAAATGGTGTTTTTCCACCAGTTGAGGTCCTCTCGTATGGTTTTATCTGGGCGGTGGGGCATGAATGGCTTCTTTGCACAGACAGCGAGCATGCGTTCGAGCCCAGTCAGGTAAGCTCGTCCTGCAGGAAGCAATGATGTAGTGTGGAGTAATTTCCCATATAGTTTTTGTATGTCTTCGAGTACGTGAGTGTTCCAGTCCTCAATGGCTCGAAGGTATTTAGCTGCCTTTTCGGGGGTCAGTGACACGGTGTGGATCTGTAGGTCTCATTGGAAGCCGATGTATGTAGTGGAGTGGCTAAAAGGCTGATCTTTCGAAGTTTCCCATGGTATACCTAGCATGTGTGATAGGTGATCTATGTCCTGTAGTGCATATGTGAATTGCACATCATGTTCAGAATGGGATGATGTTAGCACAAGGTCAATAATCAGATGAGCACAGTTCTCATTGAATTCTTTGTAGAAGCCATCTGGCAGGAGTTGGCCTTCGTAGCAGATGCGGCTGCCCTTGGTTGTTCTACCATGGGTTGCAATTTCTTGGCACCACGATGCTCGTGCGTGGTTGTATTCATCTCAGAATGCTCGCCAGATGTGGAAAAATATATGATCATCTACCCATTTATCCATGGGTCTGATGCCATGGAAGCGAAAAATTTACGCTGCTGCATCTGCAACGTGCCCGTAATTGCCTCCAGAGGGTGTGGCACCAAAAGCTGTGCATGTGTCAATGCAGCCCTGTGTAGGAGAGATACATATGATGGCAGCTGGCCATTGGGATGGGTGAAGGAGTATGGTGCGGTAAGCTTCTGCTACGTCATGTGTCGCAGCTTCCGTGCCAGGGGGAAGGTGGGATGCTAGTAGGTAGACAATAGAGAATTTGCCCCATGTGGCAGGGAAATCGTGTGGGTCAACGTGTGAGTTGATTGAAGGGGAAGGGTAATTGGGGTTAGGGGTGAGTGGAAACGAGAAATTTTGAACTAATCTAAATTTTCCAGGGTGTCCTGTCTTTGGGATTATCGATAATGGAGAGGATTGGAAAGGTCCAATTAGTTCTTGGATAAGAGAAAATGGGTAGGGTCCTATGTATCTGCCTTTGTTAATCTCTTTGTGTACCATGTCGTTAAATTGGTCATGGTACGTATCCACAGAAGGAGTATTAGAGGGGGATTGTATCATGTGTAGAGTTGGGAAATTTACTATGAAACCATATATAAGACCATCAGGGACATCACCATAGCATTTGGATAGGTTTGCGATTTGAATGAAGTGTTGCCAGGCATCCGGTTTATACGGAGTTTGCGCTTGGGCGCTTCTGGACACGAGGGCAGCTATGAGCTCTGTGTGTTGCAGATCCACAGCCAGAGCAAATGTGAGAAGGGGAGTGATTGTCGGAACAACCTTCTTGGTGTTGCCAGCGTGTGCAGATGCGTTGATTGGTGGATTTGATGACAAGGGAGCGGTTGAGACGCTTGGCAAAAATGTCATGTTTATTGTCTCATGTTTTTTCCTTGACACAGTAGACACCGGTCCATCATGGGGGTTGATGCTGAGGCAGACGGCACATGGGGGTAGGGGGCCATTGTCTGTCGGTTTGTCATACAGGCGAAAGGAGCAGGTTCGTCTGTGTTGTTGCAAATCATTGGGAGGTTGGGAGACAGATTTGGGTCGCATCGTCTGTCTAAGTTGGTGTACAGAGGTGGGGGCAGAGGCATGGTTTGGCAGCGAGTGAGTACTGGAGGACTGGAGTGCTGCCATGGTGGCAAGCAGTTTGTCCGTCGCCTCTTGGGCCTGCTTCTCAGCCACTTGATGTTTCTGGTCAGTGATTTTAGCTTTGATTCAGATTAGAGCATCCTGATTGATGTGCTTTGGGTTGAAAGACGATGCAGTGCCAAGAGTGTCATGCCACCGCCTGCGGTATGTGGCCTGGTAGAGGATAAGAGCTTGGCAGGCATTTTCATCGGCATCATGTTGCCATTCATGGGTAGCGAGATTCATCCAGAACTGAAACATTGCATCAACTCGGTCTGTCAGCCAGTGTGTCTCTTTCATGGCTTGAAGCATGCGATGCATAGCATCGTCTATCTGTGGCCAGGTGAGGTCTTGGTTGACAATGATGTGCAGTTTGATTTTGGCAGCAGTGATGGAGACGAAAGCGTGGAGGCCATCCTCACCTTCTGGTTTGACTGTGTATGCTTCATCGTTGACTGAGTGGGACACGGATTGTGCATCTGCAAGTCCTTTATTGGTAAAAAAATAATGGGGGATGTATTCGCCCTTTTGGAGCTTGCTGAGGGCAAGCGGGGAGGGGGTGATAGGTATGGTCAAGGATGGAGGAACGTCTGCGAACAGCAAGAACTTGGTACAATATTTCTTGCGCTCTTCCTTTCTTGCTTCATCCTCCTCCTCTTGTTGGCGGTGTTTCGCTTCTTCTCTTTCCTGGCGAGCTTGCTCGCCTCGCTGAAACTCATGTGCAGCAATGTGCTCTTGCTCGTCGTCCCATTCCTGGCAGTCTAGAATGTTCTGGGCTTGCCAGAGGTCGAGGAGTTGTTGGGCTGCTGAGTGATGTGGAAAGTATTGACTAGGTTCTGGCGTGAAGGAGTGTACTTGTCGGAGTGAAAGTCAGGTGGGTGGACGTTGTGAGGATTCTGTTGAAAGGACATGTACTTACAGTCACATGACCTATATTAAGTAAGCATTACAAAGCGTATATAAGACTCTGCTGAGTCTGAATATAATATATCTCTCTTGATCTGCTACCGCTATCATCTCTGAGAAACCCATCTATCCCAAGGTAAGTACCCTATGACCGATTCCTAGGAATCCAGTGTGGAAACGCCGGATTCCCGCTATTGCAACAAAGTGTAACCGCCATCAGACTCTGGATGTAGGGGGTTGCTATGACCCTACATTCTGGAAGCTCTGATGATGTTCAGTGATGTGAATGATTTTTCTTGCTCCCTTCATTGGTACCATGCTGACATGTCATCCTTCCACAGAACTACATACCAACATGTCCTCCTCCACCCTCAACTCCATCGCCAAACTCAACAGAACCAACTACAAGCATTGGTCCCAATAGATGGCCGCTTTCCTCTGTTCCAGTGGTCTCTGGAACACAATGAACAAGGCACAAGTTGTCCTCACCGAGAACGGTAAGAACCAGGAGAAGGTAAACTACTGGGAGGAGTGCAATGAGAAGGCCCTCAGGTCTATCACCCTCCATCTCAAACCCTACATTGCCTCCCGGTTCGACACCAACACCTTTGCTGCTGCCCTCTGGGCCACCCTCAAGGCTCAGTATGATGCCCCTTCCATCTCCACCACCTATGCCAAGTGGAAACAACTTAATGCCCTCGTCATCCCCGACAACACCCACCCGGGCACCATCTTCACGAAGTTGAACTCCCACTTTGCCGCCCTCAACGACTTCAAGTTCACGGTCTCCGATAAGATCAAGGCTCTCATCACCATGGCCAAGTTCCCCAAGTATGCTGACACCCTTCATCAGTTGATGAACACCAGCATCGAGCATGACGAGGATAAGGACAAGGCCCCCTCCATGCAGGAACTCGAGCAGGTCGTCACCGCTGCCTGGGAGGAGTACCTCTCCCGCCGTAAGCCAGCTCAGCCGTGGGCGAATAAGCTCTCGAACGTCAAGCGCCAACAAGGTGGCCCCCAGTTCAAACAGCAGCAGTCGTCCTCCTCATCTGGGGACAAGGGCAAGGAGGAGGAGAAGAAGAAGCCTCGCCAGGGCAAACACTCTGAGGAGGGCAAGAAGAAGCACAAGGAGCGCTCTGCCTACTCTGGCAAGGGCGAGGAGGGTTCTCCCTCCTTCACTTTTGCTTGCGACCTTGCTGATGTCAGCCCTCTCGTCCTCTCCCCCACCATCTACGACAACTCCCCGTCCGTCTCCGACCCACATGCACTAGCACACTCTCCCAGCGCGACCTCATATGGTCCCCCCACCTTCCCTCTGGTCCAGGAGACCATCTCTCTCGTGTGGCGCATTGGCGCCACTTCCACTCCACAGACGGTTCAGAACTTGGAACCAGTCGCCCATTGTGCCCCCCTCCGCCACTCACACCGCCAGCTTCACTCCGCCTTCACCAAGGATGGCCCCTTCGGGGTCATTGATCTCCCTCGGAACATAGACATTGAGTGCGCCCTCCCTCATGCAGCGCATGGAGGCCCCTCGCATCATTGAGATTGACTCTGATGACAAGGATGTCGTGAGCCTTGGCGAGGAGATGGAGGTTGATGAATATGTAGAGAGGTTCTTTGATGACGCCCTTGACTGGTCAGTCCCCGATTTCCTTTGTCCCGCACTCGCAGGTACTGACGCGCAGATCTCTTCGCCTCAGAAAATACATAATCATGTTGTTCATATACCTGTAGTAGATGCCATGGACATTAATACTACTGCGTTCCCTCTCTCCATGTGTGATAACTGTGAGAACCAAACCAGTAATAGTAAGGGAAAACAAAGGGCTGATGACATCCTACCACCTGATATGTGGCTACTCGACTCCGTTGCTTCGGCACATTATACGCATGACCTAAGTGATCTGGTTGAATACCAGGAGTTTACAACCCCTCGGTACTCCCAGATGGCCAATGGCCAAGCAAATATTGTTGGTCAAGGAACTGCCATTGTGCGTTTCCAGGATAGACTTGTGCGGTTATCGCCAGCCATTTACATGCCAACGTGCACTGTAAAGCTCATTTCCATGGGCACACTCCTAACTGACAAATGTATCACTGTCAAAACGCGTGACAACCATATAGACATATTCGACAAGTGTTCTAGAACCACCATCCTCAGCTTTCACTTGCATGGGGATACTCTTTATTGGCTTAGGGCCCCTATCGCTTGACCACACTCGGACCTTGCGTCCCTCACCTCTGTCGATTATGAACTACTTCATCGCCGCTTAGGCAACCCTTCGCGTGAAGTGCTCCACGCCGCCAAGAAGCACATTAAGGACTTTCCGGACGTCGATATTCCATCCACAGCTCCTATCTGTCCTGGTTGTGAGATGGGCAAACAGCCCAACCGTACTTTTCCTCATAGCGAGAAGCGCACAAGCGCTCCCTTTGAGTTAATTCACTCTGATTTAAAATCGTTTGAAATAGAATCGTACCACAAGTACAAGTATGCTGTCGTCTTCTATGATGACTTCACATCCATGGCCTGGTTAATCCTAATTAAAACTAAGGATCAGACCCTTAAGGCCACCAAACAGTATCACGCCTATGTGCGTACTCAGTTCAACGCCGTAATAAAACACTGGCGCTCTGATGCAGGGGGAGAATACACCTCCAAAGCCTTCACTGAGTATATGCGTGATAATGGCATTCATATACAACAATCTGCCCTCTATGCCCACCAGCAAAACGGATGTGTGGAACGCCTCATCCGTACCCTCATGGACAAGGCACAACCCATGTGATTACAGGCTTGCCTGCCTGATTTCTATTGGGAGTTTGCACTACTTCACGCTCTGCATGTGTACAACCGTACCCCCTCTGCTTGACTCAACTGGAAAATGCCGTCCAAGATGCTTACTGGCGAAAAGCCTACCTTCACACATATTCGTGTATTCGGCTGTGGCGCATATGTCCACATTCCACCTCAGACTCGCGGCGGGAAACTCCAGCCCAAGTCACAGTTGATGATCTACCTTGGTGTTTCCATTGGTAGTGATTCAAATTACCTTTTCATGCACCCTAACAACATGCTTCATACTTCGGCACACACCATCTTCGATGAGAATCTATTTTCAAGGTGCTCAAAGGCGCAGCCTCATAGGCTGATTAATCATCTCCCTACCCCCCACTCTCACAATGACGGGTCCGATTCTTCAGACTCTGATCTAACAGACATTGAGTCAGATGCAGACATCGCTCCTCAATGTCCTCATCCTAAGGCACCCCGGCCTCCCAGTCTGCCTCCGGCTCCACCAGCACCCCCGGTTACACCTCCTCACCGTCAACCGCCTCCGCCACCTGCTCGCCCAGAACGCCCTCAGTGTGAGCACCACACCCCTCTCCGTCCTGGAAATGTATATGGGGAGCGCCGTCCGCCCACTGAACAACTTCGGGACATCGAGCATGATGCGAAATGGTGCAGAATGATTGGCGAAGACCCTGCTGGCCCTTCGGATTCACCAGTAGTCCCTGGTGGCATGCCTCACTCCCCGACTCCGTTGGAAGATGATGTTGAGCACCTTACCAGGGAAGGGGGAGATGCATTGGTTTCATACCTCTGCAGCCATGCAATCCCACTCACTGAGGAATTTTCCAACATGAACTATCGGGAATGGACATACCGCGACATACTTAAGTTGCCTAAAGACGAACAAGAACTCTGGCGTAAAGCCTGCCACGATGAGTTACAAATACTCAAGGACCGCAAAGTCTATGAAATCGTGGATCGACCCGCAAATAGAAAGATTATTAAAAATCGATGGGTCTTTGATGTTAAACCAGACAGCAGAAAGAAAGCCCAGCTTGTAGCCAAAGGCTTCTCCCAAGTAGAAGGGATTGATTTCGATCAAATATTCTCCCCCGTCGTACACTTTGAGACAGTGTGGTGCATGCTCGCCCTCTCAGCAATAGAGAACTGGTATATTACTGGTCTCAACGTCCAATCTGCCTACCTCTATGGCAAACTGGACGAAGAACTCTACATGGACTTCCCAGAAGGCTTTATGCCCGCTCACCTAAAAGGAAAGGTCTTGAGATTACTATGCGCCTTATATGGCCTCAAACAAGCAGGATTAGCTTGGTGGCATGAACTTGATGCATCCATGAAAGAACTCGGCTTCACATGTCTTAAAACAGATGCTGGCCTATTTATCTATCGCAAAGGCAAAGAGCTCATCCTAGCGATTATCTACGTAGACGACACCATCTTCTGCGGCCCAAACAAACCTTTCGTAGACAAGGTCAAAGCCACTTTTATGAAGAAATGGGACTGTCACAACTTAGGAGAAACATGTGAATTCCTAAGAATGAACATACATCAAGACGGTCAAACTATTAAGATAGACCAACGAGAATACCTCGACAAAGTCATTGAGCGATGTGGTATGACTAACGCAAAAATCACCAACACCCCTCTCCCTCAAGGTTACTACCCAGAGAAGAATGATCTACCTGTCCAACCGGAACTTCAGACATGATTCCAACAGGTCATCAGATCATTGCTGTATCTTATGATCAGCACAAGACCTGACATATCATATGCAGTTACCCAACTCGCCCGCATGTCTGCACACCCATCAGAAGAGCACCTCAATAAAGCTCTATACATATGCCAGTACCTTCTTGGTACCTGAGATTACTCTCTCGTATATCATGGCAAATCCGGTAAAGGCATTATTGCCTGCACCGATTCTGATTGGGGACAAGACAAAGTCACATCTCACTCACAAACAGGTTTCTACCTGAAATTTGCGGATGGTGTGTTCTTGTGGAACTCACACCTTCAAAAGACCACCACTCTGTCTTCTACAGAAGCTGAGTACATGGCCTTGAGCAACTGTATGCACCAGGCTATTTGGGTTCATCAAATGATGGAAGAACTCGGCTATCGCCTTGGCCCCATCCCCATTTGTGGTGACAATCAAGGATTGCTCTTTATTGCACAAAACCCAGTCACCGAAAAATGCTCCAAACATATCCAGATCAGCTACCATTTCGTGCGTGATGCTGTGATGCTATGGAAGCAGGTAGAGCTACTCTTTATCCCAGGAACTGACAACCCTGCAGATATGTTCACTAAGAACCTTGGAAACATCAAGTTCAAGGAGTTCCGCTCCCAGCTCAGTTTGGAATTCAACTCACTGTCTTAGACTGTGCAGATGTTTCTATTTACTTTATATTCCTCACTTTTATATCTATGTATCTACCGTATACTAGACAAGGGGGAGTGTTGAAAGGACACGTACTTATAGTCACATGACCTTATATTAAGTAAGCATTACAAAGCGTATATAAGACTCTGCTGAGTCTGAATAATATAATTCTCTCTTGATCTGCTATCACTATCATCTCTGAGAAACTCTTCAGTCCCAAGGTAAGTACCCTATGGTCGATTCCTAGGGATCCAGTGCAGCAACGCCAGATTCCCGCTATTGCAACAACATAGTATATTTACACATAGCTAGGAATAAGCCAACCCTTTTTCCTTAGACAATAGTCAGGAAAGGAAGAACAACTGGGGAGCCAATTGACTAAGTATCTGTACTCACTCAGTAGACTAGTTCTATATTCCTTTTCTTCTGTTTGATCTGGTAGTTAGAGTTGTCCTATCACCAGCTTATAGTCAGATTGGGCCCAGAGGATAACTGTCTATAGATTAACCTAGCGTCTAATAGTCCAAATCCTGGCGCAGAATATATGACAAATATGCTGCCTCAAGTTCAGCAACCAATTTTTGGTGGCAACCCCTTACAAGACTATGAGGATATCTTTCTTAAGGTGAAGAATTGGGGAAAGTTCAAACAGTACGATATCCAGAGGAACCAGATAGAGAAAGCTCGAAACATGGACACCCCAAACTTTGTTACAGCTTTTGAGCGGAAATTGGACAGAAAGCCACGTCTTCCCGAGAATGTGTGTTTCCTCAATCTGTCTGTCTGCTGTTCAATTTTGACAGTCACCGTAGCTGCCTGCATTTTTCGATGCTGCTAGATCATATTTTGAGCATCCCGAGGACCTGATCACCGAAGATGGAGGAAATGTGCTCTGCTGGCCTATCGGAGGTGATGCATACCACATATCATGTTGTGTCTCCTGAGTGGCAAAGACATTGGCAACGGAACGGGCCTTGTAGAGATCCCTTAAATGAAGATCTTATGCACTTGATGTTCTTTGATGTGCTCCTTATGAGAGAGAGCAGGGCGGCCATCGCTCTGATGTAAGTACTCATTTGCTTGCCCCCTTCCATGTTCATGGTCTTTGCAGGGATGAAAATTGGCCTATCACTGTTGTCGTGAATCGTGATAATGGTAATGAACAACACCATCATTGTCCCGAGAGTGTCTTTTCGATCTCAATCTCCACTTTACCTCGGCTGCTTGTGGAGGTTGAACAAATGACAACAGGTGTAGTGGTTTAGCAATATCTTCCAAGGGCATCAACTCAAAGTCATCAGGCAACTTGTCTCTTTGACAGGGCTCATTAAGCTATATATGTATATGCATTATGCAGATGAGTATTAGAACCAAACTAACCTCCCAAAAGTCAAGATTCTTTATGATTGATGGGTCTATTAACCCAAGCGCTTCTATAACCAAGGGAGTAATGACAGAATAATGGAAGTGTGATGGGATCCCCTGTTGTTGTCATAGAAGAACCAAATTTTGGCATCCATCATAGGTATAAGATGAGTAATGCCCTGACAAGTAATGTTGGTGTGTTGTATTCCCAATATCCCTGGACACACCTCAACAGCCCAGATTAATTTGGCTAGGGGGTACGCACAAGGTCAGGGGGGCAGCAGGCAGGATGGTGTCTGTTACAATTCTCTCTTTTCTTTCCTTCATTTGTACCAATATGCATCTCTCTTGTCTTCCTCAGACTTACTTTCTATTCTTCTATGATGACTCATTCCACATCTTTATGTATCCTGCCGGCATTCTGATGGTACCCACCTACTTAGTCATCATTCCTTCCATCCGCTTCTATACTTTTCCATGCTTGCCCTAAACACTTATATATCCAACATATATAAGTCATAGATACTGCTCTAGTGTTTCCTCACACTTGAGCTCCTTTGTTGTCTTGTACCATGCACAATTGTTATGGTCTACGAAGGGGGTACTCATTTTTCCTATACTTGTTCTTGTTCACTCGTCTATAGACTCGCTCTCTATCACCGTATGCAGTTGTATTCGTAACAGGGTCATCCCCTGTCTATTTAGATATGTTTCCAATCTTCTTTCGCCTTTATGTCTCACACAGCGCCCCGCCCATACCCACATAGTTGTTCTTCTGTTGTCATCCGCAGTCTCTCTTCAGACTTCTCACTGCGGACTGCGCCTTACTGCGCACCATTCTTTCTGACTCAATGTCCACAGTCTTTGTTCAGACTTCATACTGCGGACTACGCTTTACTGCGCACCGCAGTATTTCTGATTCATTATGCTGCACATACATACCTTGCATGGACCAGGGGCCTACCATATATATAGTCTCACACTTCTCGACTTGTATTTCCCTTTAAGCTAGTTCTACGCAATATAGCATTATTCTAGTGACCTTCGAGTCTAGTGAGCCTCTTCAGGTACCTAGATAGAAGAGACCCGTTGAGTCTTTGCATCGTCTCAAAGATAGACATAATCAAAGATCCTCGTTCCTCGTCTCCTCTCATTCTATGTTCTCTATCGCAACACGCTTCGTCACAAACTATGCTGTGCGTTACAACAATCCATCACTCTTGCTCCCTTCAAACCACTGGTCTCAGCCCAGTACCTCTTGACCCTCGTGTGGACACCCCCATGAGTACCTTCAAACCCTTGAACCCTTGCTCTATAAATCCTTGTCATACTTATGTAAGACTTGATGCTCACCTTGTTTCTTGTCTATCAAAGGCTACACTCGTTCCTACCCGGACCAAGCGTAACAGTGTCAGTGTTCTAGGCAGTGGGCTGTGTGGCAAGTTGGGCAGTATATTGGAGGGCAGGTAGAACAACATTTGGGCGGGATTGGAATCTGTGTGACTCTACAACTGGAGTTGGGCCTTCATGATGAAATGCATATAAATAGGTTAACACAGAACAGCTGTGACCATCTAAAAAACCTAGCAATAGATTTACAAACATTGACATCTTTTCCCAGTGCATGTTTGATTCAATCAATGCTAACACAGGCATGTACATCCCCATCCTGTGTGCTCAGTGGTAATCCAACAGAAGGTAAAGTTCATGGATATCCCCCAACCAATCCATCACCAGTGAGCAACAAACTAGTCAGGAGATGCATGACAATATTATACATGGTCGACACACCTGCACAAAAGTTCCAGTATTTTAGTGATCAATATAAAAGATGCGTGATGAAGGACAGGGGGAACATGTACTGCACAGTGACTGTGGTCCATAACACACTATCAAACCTAACCAGGATGTCAGGGTTCTCATTAAGGAAATGGGGACCACATACTTATGACAGCCACTGTGTTGCCATCAATCATGTCTGCTTCAGGAATGCACATGTCCATGCAGGTTCCATTTGCCTGAGACTGATGTTGAGTGGGACAATAGATCCAATGTCGAGGCCCTATCGACTTGCCAGAAGGTGGATGACTAATAAAAGGGGGTGATCCCAGGCAGAGGTGGAGCGCTGGCGAAGGCGCAGCGCACAAAACAGCGACCGCCGTCAATTAGTCTTGTTTAAACTCCAATAACAGGCCGAGAATCACATGACTCGATTATTTGGCATTGTTGACGCTCTCTGGCGCGTCGCGTCCAAGTCGTGCAGCTTGCGCGCGTCTCTTCCTCCACTCACTATGGCAAAACGAAAGAATGTCGTCGAGAGCGATGACGACGCTCCCGAATCTTCTCAAGCATCCAAACGCGCCAGGACAGAGGATAGCGACGAGCTCGCTCAAGGCCCAGCCCCTTTCTCAAAACGCGAAAGGAAGGCAGTTATCAATGGCAAGCGTAACGGCGGAGACCATGATAGTGACGACGAGGATGAAGAGGAAGATTTTCACCACGATGAGCAGCCAAACGAAGAGGAAGAGAAGAAGTTCGAAGAGGATCACGGCGAGGAAATTCGCCGTAAGCTCGAACAGCGTCGTAACACCATCGGCGTACGTGGTTTCATGCCTGTCTTGACGTCCCTAATACACATACACTATTGAAGAGTATCGCGGATCATGGTATCATCGAGTTTATCGAGATCAAGCAATTCATGTGCCATCCTCACTTGACTTTCACATTCGGCCCACAGGTTAATTTCATTATTGGTCGGTACTCGTCAGACCTGTTATTCTCACATTTCTGATATAACCTCAAGGGCATAACGGAAGCAAGTTGCATGCGTTTACTAGCTCTAACTTATCAGTAACTTCTATCTTCATTAGGTGGAAAAAGCGCCATCTTGTCTGCTATCACGATCGCTCTCGGTGGTAAATCAATATCCACTGGTCGTGGCAGTGGACTCAAATCGTTTATTCGGGAGGGTCAACAGTAAGTTGTTCTAGATTTTTTCTATCCCATTGTAAACCTTGATGCAGGAGAGCGGAAGTCACTATTGTTCTCAAAAACCAGGGCGAAGAAGCTTACAAGCCGAAAGAGTACGGCAAAAGTATCGTCATTCGACGTGCTTTCTCACGGGACGGCGTCTCTTCGTGGAAAATCATGAACAAGGATAATGCCGTCATCTCCACCAAGAGAGATGAGCTAGCAGCCATTTGCGACCATATGAATATTCAGGTTGATAATCCTATGAATGTTCTCACTCAAGGCAAGATTTTGGCGATCAGAGGTTTGACGAGGTATTCATCCATATTTCCAGATGCTGCGCGACAGTTCTTGAATGCTTCTCATCCTTCTGACAAGTACAAGGTTTGTGCTGTTTCACGGTGTGCTGACGACGTCATTTGAACGCCATCCACTAGTTCTTCCTTCGTGGGACGCAACTGAGTCAACTCAGCGAAGAGTATGATACTTGTCTGGATAATATCAACCAAACAAAGAAGCTACTTCATCAGAAGAAGCAGGTCCTCCCAGACCTTCGTGCGGCATTCAAGGAGGCCACCGCTCGCTTTCAAGAGGCATCTAAAGCCCGCGAACAGCGGTTCAAAGCCGACGAGCTCAAGAAAGAGCTTGCATGGGCACATGTAGCTGCCAAACAAGGGGCAAGTCCTGTCGCTCTTTCCGATGTCGCGGTGTTCTCAACTTTTATCATATAGGAGATGGAGGCAAAGTTTGAAGACCTGGCCAAGGCCGAGCGCCGTCTGCCCCGAATTGAGGCTGAACTCCAAACAGCAGAGGTGGGCTCACCGTTCTCAAAGGCACACCTCGTGACTACTCACTTCTTTTCCGCCAGTCCCAGTTTCAACTTGCTTCCCAAGAAGTTGAACGTTACGAGAAGGAACATTCCGAGCTTGGGAACATTGACCATCTCAATGCTCAGCGTAACGAGCTTCAGGAAAAACTGCGAGTCAACAAGAATAAGCTCAGGGACTTCAGAGTGAGTTTCATTTACAAGTTTTACGTACAGTCTCTTAAGGTTACTTTTTAGCACGACCAGGATGCGATGAATTCTAGCCTGACAGCAGTGAACAGGTCCATCGCTGATTACGAAAAAAAAATTACGGAGGAGGCTCGCCGCTTGGAGGCACATACACAAGTGAAGCGCGATGAAATTAATCGTCGTCTTGACGCTGCGAAAGAAGCTGTTGCAGAAGCTGACCGTCGACTTAAGGACACTATCGACCAGAAACGCAATAAGCTCACAGAGCAGGATGAGGTCAAGTCCAAAGGTCAAGCTGCCGAGAGCAAGAAACATCAGCTCCAAGAGCGAATCACTGAGTGCCAGACCATGATTGACAAGTGTAAAGCGCAAGAAAAGAACAGCCTGGCCCCGTATGGCCATGACATCAAGGGTGTATTGCAGAGCATTAGCAAGACACGTTGGCATGGAGACACCCCCATCGGACCTCTTGGCTTGTATGTGAAACTCAAGGACCAGAAGTGGGCGCAGTTATTGAGGGCGCAACTGGGGAACTTGATGACGTCTTTCGCGTGTACAGATGCGAGAGATCGACAACAATTGAAGAGAATCCTTGATCATTCAAACAAGTACTTCTGTTTTTCTGTGCCTCTTGCGCTCATGCCACTAATTACCTATTAGCTTTCACGCCAACGTCATCATCTCTGAGAGAGATTTATTCGACTACAGGGCTGGCGAGCCACGTGAGGATGTCCTCACAGTTTTACGCGCCCTTGACGTAGGTTGTCTCCCGAGATAGATGGCGATGGTAGTGACTTTGGCTGAGACAGGTTTCCGATCCATATGTACTTCGAGTTTTGATCAATGCGGCAAACATTGAAAGGACGGTGCTTGCGGCAGACAGAAGAGTCGGTGATGACATCCTGAAAAGTGTTGCTGGCGGTGGCGTTGCGTGGACCGCCGACCACATGCGAGTAACTAGATACCCGTGCGTGCTCGCTGGTTTTTTGCCAATCTGCCACTCACTATCGGCAAATTAGAGAGGGAGGTGGCTCATCCATTAATCTGTCGAGGGTAAATGCCAATGATCCACGTCGCATGCTGTTCACGACAAGTGATCTGGCTGCACGTCGGTAAGTACATGTTTTTCAACTCATCGCCGATAGATCCCACGTCATCTTGGTAGTGATTGGGAGAAGAATCTACATGCTGCAGAGTCTGAGTATAAGACTACCCAAGCCGACATGAATCAGTGTCGTCAAGTCTATGACGATTTATGCCGCGAGATCAACAAGTTTTCTGTAAGTTTCAGATGTGGTTGTCACAACACCGCGATAATATTGTTTAGACTTTAGAGCGAAATGCCTACGAGGACCTGCGGATGGCAAAGACGTCACACGCTCAACTCCAAGAGGAAGCTAATGAAGAAATGCCAGCCGGAATTTCCGGCTTACAAAACGCAAGAGATGCACGTATCTTGCTCGTTCTTCCCGTTTTTTGCGTTGACTGTACCATTCACAGGAAGCTGAAGCTGAGAAAGTTTCTGTATTAGAACAATACGCCAATCTTGCAGAGCGGAAAGCCGTGGTAGATCAACAGCAGGCCACGCTTTTAACGGAAATGAATGGCATCAAGGAGCAGATACAAAACTTTGAACAGCACCGCAGTGGAATCATGGTTAGTCCTCAAGGTTTACTGCTTCATAACATATCAACTCCCGTTTAGGGCAAAATTGAAGAGGCGGCGACGAATCGATTGGACACGCAGAAGAACCGACAGCATTATCTCGCGAAACTTGAGGCGGAGAGGAAAAAGGTCGCTGACATTGATGCCATTGTGAAAACTCTTCAGGAAGAGTTTACCAACTGGTCGGAACAGGCAGAAAGGTATTGTGAAAGATATGAAAATCCCCGCAAAGTGGCCGAGGTACAGCGTCAACTTGATTCAGTCCAAGCGGCCTTG
The DNA here is from genome assembly GCA_038088775.1 of Boletus barrowsii. Lineage (NCBI taxonomy): Eukaryota > Fungi > Basidiomycota > Agaricomycetes > Boletales > Boletaceae > Boletus > Boletus barrowsii. The sequence continues at coordinate 4,668 of JBBPJP010000511.1, read as the reverse complement.
AAGGAGCGAGAGCGCCGGTATATTTTATGTTTAGAATGATTCTCTCCCGCTGATTTGATTCTCAAGACATGGTGCAACCATTGAGGAGCTGACTATAGAGGTGAACAAGACAAGGGCCGATCTGGACAATGCCGAACGCGATATCCGTAGCCTCTCTGCTCTCAACCACGTAAAACACTTTCGTCTTTGAATTGAAGTGATATACTGATAAATCTGCCCAGGCACTAAGGAACTCTCTTATAGTTCGTCTGGACAGGTGGCATGAATTTCGACGTCACATCGCTCTCCGTTGCAAACTTGTATTCCAGTATCATCTCTCTGAACGGGGCTACTATGGCAAAGTTTTATTCGACCACGTTAATCAAACGCTACAGCTCAAGGTCCAGACTGATGACCAGACATTGACTCAAGGGAGAGATAAAGACCCTCGGTCTCTCAGTGGTGGCGAGAAGTCATTCTCGACTATCTGTTTGCTCCTATCGTTGTGGGATTCGATTGGCTGTCCGCTACGTTGTCTCGGTAATTGAACACATCGGTTCTGTGTCGTGTCATCTAACATGGCCTCAGATGAGTTCGATGTTTTCATGGATGCCGTCAACCGCCGCATCAGTATGCGCATGATAGTATGTATCCTGTCCTTACTTATTTTCCTTGTCTCACTCGAGATAGATTGACACTGCAAATGCATCCGACAAGAAACAGTACATCCTGATCACTCCGCAGGATATGGGTAACATTCAGCCTGGAAGCTCTGTAAAGGTGCACAAGATGAGGGATCCGGAGCGCGGTCAACGTACTTTGGACTTCAGTTAAAGAATTGCTCATTTTCTTGCAACCTACTTTACTTCACGGCTGCAAAGCCTTCTATTTTTTTCTTGCGTCCCAACTATCGTATCTTTATTTTACTCGCAAATTATTCTACAATTGTTTTCCTATGGGCTTTACGCAACCAAGTAAGTATCCGTATTAGTTGGCCAGGTAAAATAGCAGTAGTCATGTTACTCTCGAATGTCTTTCCTGCAACCCACCGTCCCTCGCTCGCCCTATCGACTCTGCGTACTCCGCTACTGCCGCCCACCACACCCTCACCAAATTGTTCGACACCATCCCCCTGACGCTTGCGTCCGGGTTGGCCACCGTGTCTCGCCTCCTTGTTATACATGCCTTGTGGAGGAACACCAAGACCGTACACATCACGGGACGTCGCTCCGAAAATGGTGGTCTGCGTTGCCAGATAGTCCATCTCATCTACAGAGGCATCCGGGTCGACGACCATGTCGAGCAGGACAGGGTTGCCTTACGGCTGACGACCTATGTAGTGGGGAGAACGGTCACGAAGTACTGTAGTTCGGACGAACAACGCACCTGCCATCGACAATCCCTTGGTTGCCCGGCGCCCGCTGGAGCATGCTCCATGTAGTCATTGCCACGAAGAGGGTTGTTTCCCTCGAGGGAGTGATGATGTAGGTGATACAGGTTGCTGGCGGGTTGTCTATACACGTCAGTTGATCGTACTATGCTGAGCTGTGCCGACAGACCGATGCTACGCCTCGCCATTACCGCGCAGCCATTACCAGTGCAAGAGCCCCCACGTGTTCCACATCATGCAATCCATTTGCAGGGAAGAAATCGATAGGCAGCTGAGACTTTCGTCAAGGTGCACCTGTCGTGAGTCGTCGCGGGGTATGGTGAAATGGCGACTCTCGTTGCCTCTGTTAAAAACATCCCGTAACACCATGTGGACCAATTAAATGTTGCAACCGGGCAACGTGCGACTCGGTAGCAGTTAACTCGAGTAGGTCCTGTGCACGTCGGTTCAGATAGTAACCAGTGTTGTTTTCAGGTTCTGTCAGGCCACGTTGGTCGAGAATTTGATTGAGGAGGTCGAGACTGGCTTCATTGATAGCGAGGTCTCCTTCATGCAGGTTACGCACAAAGGACAAAAGGGCTTTCCACTTTTCCGCGTATTCGATTTCCACCGTGGAGAGGGCTCAGGGCACGCCGTAGCATAATGCGGTCGCATCTCCGTTTGAAGTCACGTGCTGATAACAACCAATGTGGAGAGAGCGTCGGCGAAAACACTACGACTCCTGAGGCCTGAGGCCTGAGATCTAGCAATGATATGGCATACCTCATCTAGCTCACCGGCTGTTACGTCAGTGGGGGATGTTATTCCAAGTGATCACGCTGCATAAAGCAGCCCAGGGAGGACATCCCCACTCCTGGGTGTGTAAGGTTGATAACGTCGTTGCTGGGCTTCAGCGAACTCATCCTGCGGTGTGTGTGAAGGGGAAGAGGTGGGACTGGGCGAGGAGTGGGGTGGATGCATGGGGGTGTCTGAGGTCGACATTCTTCGGATAGCAGCAGGTCCGCTGTGACTCTTATACCGGGCGCAAACTCTCAAGTTTCAACGTCAGCACGTGGAAAACAACTATATTGCAACTTCTAGTGCGAGGTACGACATACAACTTGTGAACTCAGTCGACAAGCTTCTTCCCTTCATCGTTGAATCGCTTGAGCTCCTTCTGCCAGGGCTCCCAGACTTCCCCGTACTTCTTGACAAGACGAGCAAGTTCTTCCCTCTGCTCTCTCTGTAACGTACATGGATAGATAAGCTGGGAAACATACGAGAATGGATCATCGACTCACCAGATTCCACGGCTCCTCACCACCGTAAACATCCGTGAAGAGATCGCGAAGGTCGCCCTGCTTGAGCGTTTCTGCACGTTTGAGTGTGGTGACGACATCGTTCCTGAGCTTCACTTTCAGCTCCTCCTCTTCTTTCTCGTTCCACCAGCCTTGCGACTCCATGAACAACCGGAAGCGTGTGGTCGGATTATCGATCTTCTTCCAATTCTCGACCTCTTGTCGACCACGGTATGCAAAGGAGTCATCAGAGGTCGAGTGGTGGCCAACACGGTATGTCATGGCTTCAACCAGCACAGCCCGGCAGCCTTCGAGGCATCGTCTGCGTGCCTCTTTCACGGCGTTAAAGACTGCCAAGATGTCGTTACCGTCTACCCTGACAGTGTCAACACCGTATCCGGGTCCGCGTGCGGCTATTCCATCGCCATGATATTGTTCATGTGCGGGTGTTGAGATTGCGAATCCGTTATTGCGTGCCAAGAAGATGGTTGGCGTCGGGATGGTAGAAGCAAGAAGCATTCCCGCGTGGAAGTCACCTTCCGACGCGGCACCTTCGCCGAAGAATACGCACGCCACGTTCTTATTGCGCCGTGCCGGATCACGTTTGAGTGCAAATCCGACGCCTGCTGCCTGTGGTATCTGGGTTGCAAGTGGAGACGAAATGGTATGGAAGTGAAGCTCCGGAGATCCAAAATGCTGCATGACAGTTAGTATGCAACGTAGACTGAAAGATAGGAAACTGGATACCATGGGCATTTGGCGACCTTTTCCGCTCTTGTCTTCGTAATTCCCAAAGCACTGGGCCATTGCTGCATTAATACCAAAACCTCTCCATAGAAGGACGCCCATTTCACGGTACTGGCCTGTTATTTGCACATGGTTGGAGTGGATGCACTGGGATAGCAAGAGGCTGCACACCTAGTACTCTGATGTGACATGAGGAAGCCGTAAGACGGAACGGACTAGAATACACACTCATCATCATTGGCCAAGGCCGCAGCAGAACCAATTATAGTAGCTTCCTCGCCATGCTAGGGAGATTGTGATGAGATTCAGAGAGGTCAGCAGCAATTGGCTCACCGAAGTCATCTACGGAGATTGGTTAGTTCCGTGTTGGGAAATGATGGATGAAAGTGAGGTACATAGAATGATATCTTGCCCTGACGTTGGACATTGTATAGGATGTTATCCATCGCTGGGAGGAGCTGCATGTTCTCATATCTGCGGACGGCAGATGTCACGTTTGACAGTGAAGTTCAGCGGGAAAATGGGGACGTACAACCTGCGAGCAAACTCTGCGGTGATCTACATAGGCCGTGAGCAGAGCAGATGTTTGAAAGAAAGGCTGACGAACGTCTGGTATCTCTGCCCCTTCGATGGGGATGCCGACGCCATCTAGGACTCTGTAGGTGGGTATCTGGCCGGATCCTTCGAGTTGTGTGACGGAATTGAAGAACTGGAGCTTCGAGCACACGGGTGAGTTCGACGCGGGAAGAACGCCTCGAGCCAATGTTTGGGTGGCAGTCGTGAGTTGTCTTGCACGGGAAGGGAAGCGAAGGGGGACACGGAGTGGAGTGAACATTGGCGGGGAAAGTTCCAAGGCCCGGAACTTGGCCGTGTACAAAGTGCATTACGTCATGATTCTGGTGGTAGTTTCAATGCCTCGTCCGCTGCCTTTCTTCGACCTCCCAACATCAATGTCACATAGTCTGCTCCCCCCAAAACACGGTCACCCTTGTCTTGATTGCTAGATCTCGCCTTGGCCTTGGATTTCAAGTCGGCGCGTTTCTTTGCCGACTGAACAGATGGCACCGATGGCGCGATCGATTTTGGCTGGGGAGCAGAGGACGAAGTAGTCTTTTTCTGTACGAATATTGAGAGTACGACCACGACGCGATTGAGGAGACACTTGCGACTCGTTTATGCAGTTTCGCGCTTTTGCCCATGAGGTTGATCACGACAAAAATATTCCCACGAGTCGGAAGAGTCGGATTGAAAACGGCCCTCAACTTTTTACCTTTC
>JBBPJP010000510.1:0-20481 GCA_038088775.1 Boletus barrowsii | reverse complement strand
GAGGAATGCCTTCGATTGTTCACCTCTGTCGAGGTTCTTGATGGCGAGAATACCGTCCGTTGTCACCGATGTTGGAAGATAGCCAATGGATTCTATCAGCCTAAAGCAAAGGAATCGGCGCAGGACCCAGACTCGTGTACTGAGAGCGAGGACGACGAGGCTGTCGACGCAAAAACGAACAGTGACCGTGTAGCTCCAAATTCATTATCCGCCAACCCCACCATTTCCGTTCCCTCCTCTTCTGACCCAGCATCCCCGTTGCGTTCCACCACTTCTCTCCAATATACCCAGATATCTCATGATACCCTATCGGCACTAACCCAACCTCCCACGCGCACTTCATCAACACCCAAACACGTCCCTCCTGCACTCCAACTCAACGATGGCTACCCCATCGAACTTGTATCGCCTGTCAGCGGAGCACTAACCCCAGGAGTATTAGCCGTTCCATCCATATCAACGACTACTCCCGAGTCCCCCATGTCCATTCAGACAGCGAAGCCTGCGCCTGCTAGTACCTTGACGCAGACCTCTGATACCATTGAACACTCGTCAAGAATATCACTCAGTGCTCCTCCAGACCAACATCGACAACATGTATCCAGAAGCGGGGACAGCAATACCGAGAGCGAGATTTCCGAGGCTGAAAGCGAAACGCTGCTGTCGGTCTATTCGGACATTTCGTCAGCAGCATCCTCCAACGCATCTCCGAGCGCCTCGCAGGACCATCTACAACAGCCCTCTCCGCAAGATACACGCTCCAAGGACAAGCGACACCCATCCGGCGTGCCGCGCTCCCGACAATACCTGCTGCGACCCGCCTACAAGCGGTATCTCATCGCCATACCGCCACCTATCCTTATCGTTCATCTCAAACGCTTCCAACAACTATCCAGGGCACCGGTCGTCTCGTTCTCCACCGGGTTCAAGAAACTTGACGAGTATATCTCGTTTCCCGAGCACCTCGACTTGGCGCCGTACCTGGCGCCAAGACGAGAGGACTACTTTGACTCTAAAGTGGCGGTAACGCGTGGCCGCGCGCGGAGACAGGCGCCGTGTATGTATAGATTGTATGCGGTTGTAGTGCACATTGGCAACATGGTACGTGTGTCGTTCGTGTATGCGCCGTCCACTCCAAGGATGGCTCACCGTGCTCTTCAACGTCATAGCTAGGTGGGCACTATGTCGCTTACACGGCGCTTCCACCTCCCGATACCGACGGGCTACACCCCCCCGAGAACGAGAAACCACGTTCGGCCACCGGGACAGCTCCGAGGGACTGGGCGTTCATCAGCGATACGATCGTCCGTATGTCATCGTTGGAGGAAGTGCTCAAGAGCAAAGCGTACATTTGCATGTATGAGCGTATCTAACTTATTGGTTTCACTTTTTTTTCGTAGCGACGGCGGTTCACCCTAGAGTTATCGTGCCCTCTTCATTTTGTGCTTATCTATCTGGTGGTTGTAAGAGGGCGGACACGATTGCACTCTTTAATGGTGCTTGGTTTTATATATAGAGTGCTCGCGGGTATCGTAGTCGCGATGTGCTGTTCATCTACTTTAGAATGCAAAGCAGACGGTGCACCCGGACGATAATAACATACAATTTTCATCATGGTGGTTACTTTTTGACATAGAGGTCAACCGGTCTATGGAACCCTGCGAGTCACGCTCATCAGCACGCGAAACAAGCCGTAGCCAAACCAAACTGAAACACGCACCTCCCTCTCCGGCCGTCCCCAAGTGTTTTGGTGGTCCAAACCCAAGTTTCTCCAGGAGCGCCGGGAACTCGTGCGGGCGCAACCGGAGGTGTCGCGCGTTTTCTCTCAGCCGAGGGTCCATACGGCGCGCCTTGCCATACGTCTCCCAAGCCTGCGGTTCGACGATCAATGCGCCGCCCTGTTTCAACACGCGATGGGCGCGCTGGAACAACGTGGTGAGTCCTTGATCACCGTGATGGAGATGAACCCATTTCGTGATGGAAAACCTGGATGACGTATCCGTCAGCGTGAATGGGGTGGTGATGCACGAGGACGTACGCGATCACGACGTCATAGATGGGTTCGTCGCGGGTAGTGGCCTCGGTGACCCAATCAGTCGTTTGAAACGTGACGTTGTGAGGAAAGACCTCTCGGTGGTCGTCGTCGGATGGCGCGGGGATGGGAAGCGGGCCGTGACTGTGGGGGCACGAGATGGGAAAGTAGTCGGCGACGAGGTCGTGCTGGTCTAGCTCGGCGTTGGCATCGAGACGGGCGCGTTTGGGGGACGGCGATCCGTCGACGTGGTGTGGTGGTGGGGATTGGAGGCTCCAGAGGGTGCGTCGACGTTTCCAGGCGGCGCGAACGAGGGTGTCGTCAATGTCGACGCCGACGACGCGGTGTGCGCCCCAGGCGTGTGCTGGGTGGGGATTGGATCAGCGGGTCTGAGAAGAGGGGAATGTTCGGTACCGATTTCGCATGTGACCCAGCCTTCGTTGCAGCCGACGTCGAGGACGGTCTTGCCGACGAAAAAAGCGGGTGGTAAGAGGGCGATACGGGGGTCTCGAAGGGAGGGCCGTTTGGTGTAGTACCTGGACAAGGATGAGACGAGCTAGCCAAGAAGAAATTCGTGTTACCCGTGGTAGTTGCCAAAGATTGGATTGGGCATTGTTTGAAGCAAGCAGTGTCGTTTCTTATCCCACATCCATCACCATGCCCGGTCCACGCGCGAAACGAAACAACGCTGCAAAGAAGAACAAGTCGAGGACCGTCAACGTCGCCGTCTTTGTCCCCACAGAGTCTCTGAGAAGCCCACCACTGCCGCAGTCACTCCAGCACCGTGCGCTGAACAGCCTCGACGAGCTGTCTGCAGATGACTGGGACGAGATTGTCAGGGTGATGTGCGATCACCTCAAGATCCCCGGCATGTCTCGTGCCCTTCCCTTGGCCGTGGTGCTGATCCCCGTACACCAGACCTCACAAAGAGGAGCGGACTCAAGAAGGTTTACAACAGTTTTGACGATATTTACAAGCGCATCGATGACCTCTTTTCTGCACATCCGGGAAACCAGATCATTAGGGGTGGCGTCGTCGCCATCTACGCCAAGATGTCTGCAGACTCCATCCTCAGGAATCTTCTCTTTCAGAAAAGTGTGTCGCTCGTCATCGTTGCTATCGGGTGCGTGATTGACCACTTTGATAAGGTCTTTTGGCAAAGATCCTTCCTCTCGTCGAAAAGGACAACTCCCGTCATATCGCCCTCAGGGCGTTGACTACCGTTACCCATCATGGTGGGACTGATATACGCAAGGAGATCACTCTACACGCTCCCACCATTGTCAAGGTGCTCCAAGACCACCCGGATGACTTGCGCGCTGCGGAATTCGCCATCTCCACCCTGGCACACGCTGTCACTGCGTCCATCGACGAACCACAACGTCCCGCGGCGAAATACATCAAGGCACTCCAGCTCCCCACCCTCTTGCCCATCGTCTTGAACTTTGTCGCAAACCCCGGTGCCAGTTTGCAATTATTGCACCACGCCCTCGAGTTCTGCGGTCATCTCACCCAGCATTGCACCCAAGAGTGCTTGGCGTATCCAGCCGTTATCGATTTCCTGATCGCGGCCATCCGCAGCCCGGACGTCCATTCTCGCTTCTATGCGCTCGGCGCAGTCATTCGATTACACAAGTCCTCTTTGGACCCAGAATTCCTGTTTAATGATCCCAGCACTCTCATGACCGCGGTACAACGTGGCCTGCCGAACCACCTTGCCGAGCTTATCGTCAACTATGGCCCCGCACACTGCGAATCGACCATGACGCTCCGGTCCGTCGCAGAGTACCAGAGAGCGATGCTACAGTGTGTCCAAGACCGCGATCTCTATAAACTGGGGCTCACCCTCGCCGACCTCATTCCTCGCAACGAGTTCTCCATCAACGAGGGTGGCTTCCAAGCCGTCAATCAGACCACGGGCAAACCCGAATTCATTAGCCCCGGTCTTCCATTCACCATGTGGGCCGATGCGCTGCCCGTCTGTGCCAAGGAAATCCGTCAGAGGCGCAGGTCCAGCGAAGAAGACCTCGCTGACATGCTCGACCTCAAGTACTTTGTCATACGCTCGCGCATCCCCGAGGCCATCGCCCTCGCAAAGAAATCTATCGAGCGCAACCCCAAGTTCCCCTACTTTTACTACATCATGGCGCTCGGTCCGGACCTAGAGGAAGGGCTCCGCTATGCGAAAAAGGGTCTCAAGGTCAAGAACGCCACGCCGTTCGTTCGCTACGTGCTCATGTCACGTGCGATCGAGATTGCGGGTAACCTCGCCATCTGCCGCATCCAAGAGTCGACGATCGGGGATCGGAAGTGGGAAGAGGGTTTGTCGCTCTTGAGCAGTGCCTTGGACGATGCCCAAATTTATCTTGCGCAAGCACCGCCAGACACGCGACACAGAAAGAGCGTGCTGTACTGGTTCATCGCTCTCACCCTCGCCGACAAGGGTCCAGAACTGTCCGAGGATCTGAGAGAACTTGATGTAAGTACCTGCCCCCTAGCGGTTTTGTTTTTGATAGACCATCCGTTCTCACTCTCCATCCTAGAAATACGTGGACCAACTTAAGATTGCCGACGAGTTTTACGCCGTGTTCGGCGTCGACCCTCCCATGTCACAACTCCGCCAGGCCCAAATGACCATCTTTAAGCGCTACCAATCCGCCGCCCAACAATGGGGACACATCGCCGCGCGCTTCGACAGCACGAGTATCGATCACGAGCACGTCGTTCAGCGCGACAAGCCCGAAGACCAGCTCGCAGCGTGGCTGCACGATTTCCGACACCGGAACGGGGACGATATCGACGATGATTTACCGGAAAAGTCGTCTCACCCCAAGTGGTCGACGAACCCGGCCGAGTTGCACAAGTGTTCATGGTGCGGAAACCCGAGCGCGGTGCTGCGCAGGTGTGGGGGGTGTGAGAAGGCGAGGTAGGGTGCTCGACGTTTGTGGGTCGTCGAGAAACTGATCGTTCGTTTAGGTACTGTGATGCGAGCTGCCAAAAGTCTGCGTGGTCTGAACACAAGACTGAGTGCAACCCTCGCAAGGCCTCAGGCTCGTCTGCATGAAATGTGAGGGCTGGATGACAGGATCTGTCCACTCTGCGTTGTTTTCTTGTATTACCGAAGTCGATGTACCTTGTGCTCTCAATCTGTCAAGTATGCTAACAACGTTCCAAGTCGATGTATGATACTCAATGTCTACATCGTCCCATGCCGCCTCCTTACGTCTTACGCCGTTTGTTCGATTTACTTGCTTCGAATGCTTCTTCTCGTCTGTCTTGGACTCTTTGCAAAAAGTCCACCTTTTCGAGATATCCGCCACCGCGCCTGTTGGTGTTTAGTTGGTCCTTGACGTCGCCCGACTGAGAAGCGACGTGGGCGCGCCAATCCATCGCGGACTTGTCGAGCGTCGTGATCTTTTTGGCTTGCGACACCTTAGGTATCGAAGGGAGCGTCGTCCGTGGCTTTCGAGGGCCAGGTCGTTTTGCACCCGGTGTCAACGTGGCTGTTGTCGTCGTCGATGGCGGCGGCGGCATAGGACTAGGATCAACTGCAGACGGCGGCAGTGGCGGCGCGGAGTTCTCACTCCCACTTTCACCCTCCCCTTTGCCCTCCCCATCGACTTTTTCCTTTGCCACACCTGCATCTACACCTGACGTGGAACGTGGATGTGGTGACCATCGTGGCCACTTTTTCGCATCGTCCGAATTCTCGGGCACTTCGACGACCTCCCTAGAACGAAAGCACAAGGCAAAAAGCAAAAAACCAGAAGCGCGCATGTGCGCGGCGTAAACGTGACGAGTGCACAGTGCGGTGGGGTACGGTGTGAGTACATTGTCGTGCAGTACGACGAAAGAAAGAAGGGGTAAGGGGACGCAGGGAAAGGACGTACGTGACATGCTTGCCCGCAAACAAGTACGTCTTTTCGATCTTGACCCGTTTCTCTGCGGGTCGAGACTGGGATTGGGATTGGGATGGTATCGACGTCGACGTCGATGTACCGTTGGTATGGGAGGGTGGCGTAGACAAGGACGCTTGGAAGCTGGCCCAGAGCGCGTTGCGTTGTCTAGGAAGAAAGTTGGGGTGTCGTCAGAACACGATAACGTATAGTGACTCGATGTGAAAAACGTTACTTTTTCTGCTCGGCAACGTCAAGCGCAGGGGCGGTCTCCGACGCGGGCTCTACTTGTTCTTGGTCATCGGAGCTGTCCGAGTCGTGGTCTGTAAACGGAATTCAGTGTCGTGATACACAAAGAGCGAGAGGTGAAGTACCGTCTACGGGCGGGACATAGTCGAGATCGTCATCGGAATCAGAGTTGGTGGTAGGAGGCATGAGCATTGTTTGTCCTTGTTGAATTTAGAGGCTCTTGCATAACATACACACACAACGCTTCGTTAATCGCAAATCAAATCCGATGTTGAACGCACGTCGCCCCTGGCAACACGCTCTCAGGCAACTCGTCAAAATGGCCCAATTTAGTTGGCATCTAGCGCGTCCAGAGCAGAATAATATGGGCGCAACACAAATAAGTATATCACGTCTGAAGATCTATCAACTGAAGACGCGGTGAAGGCTCGGATACGCCGAGATAAATCTGACAAAAAGTATGGCTGTTTATACATCTGTATTGTAGATGTTCAACCTACTACATACAAAAATCGAATCTTTCAAGCCCTAATTCAAAAAAAGGACCGGCTTCACAACCAAACCAATGTATACACGTAAATCGATGCTGCAAAGAAGATGATGAGGTCTCCGTTGAACATTTAGTTACCAGCAAAGGCATCACTGACCAGAAATCATTGCTGATCGGCACGTAGACGTTTTTGCGGTGGTTCTAGATCTCCTTCGGAGATTCCGGCCGTCTCTAACCCTCGCTTGTATGATACTGATGGCCCATGGTCCGAGTCTTGTGCATCACACTCCATGTGCCAAGGTGACGGAGTGATACGGTCATCCGGGTCGCGTGATATCTGCCTGTCATGGGCGGGATGGCTGTCATCAGACGCGTCCGACGCTGATCCTTCAAAGTCTTTCCTTGATAGTGACTGTCCTTGAAGAATCTTGCCCATGTGCGTATGCGTGAACGGTCGACCCCTGCTCCGAAAGGCAAGAAGCGCCATCACGGAAGGTAACGGCGACCCGGAGAACGTGATTGCCATATCTTCGAAACTACCGGGGATGTTGAACAAATTCCGCCGTACTGTTGGATCCTCGACGTCGAGGAATTGACATAGCCTGGTGTACGATCCATAGTCACTGAGGTAGAGCTGCCCAGCAAACACATTCAACTGATCGATCAAATCCCGGGGAGGGATCCAATCAGATGGCAGAGGAGGGATGGAATAAAGTCTGAGATCATCGGAAGGTTTCATGCGTTCGGATGTGCGGGGTCCATAAACATGGAGGTGGACATATTCGCTCGCTCTGATGACTGGCATGAAGTAGTTTGCTTCAAATGGGCTCAGCAGAACGAGCACTGGGTTGGGTTCCTTTTTACTCGTCAGAATCCACTGTACGGGTCGGAGATATTGGTCAATGGTGCCTCGGGTGGAGTCAGGCTTGATAGTCTCGCGGAAATCCAACGTCGCCAAGACACGTGGGCTCCAGACGTCCGCATCACAAGTAGCCGCTGAACTCTTTCCCAGCATTGCAAAGACTGGTTGAAAAGAGCTGCCTGAATGCAATTGAGGGACGATACCGGTCTCCACGAACTTCTCAACATCCGGATGAACAAAATGCTGCAACGCTTCTGCCTTGGGAGGCAGCTCCACCTCGCGTTCCCGCTCCCGCTCGCGGTGGACCTCCCGTTCTTGTTCTTCGTCTATCCGTGCTTTTGGAAGTGATAGTTGAACACCGAGATGTTTGCAACGTTGGAGGATCTCTGGGTCTAACGCAGACAAGGTGTTCGACGGATGCGTAGTTTCGCAGGGTGCATACAGATTACCCAGTGATTTAAGCTCTGGCTGGAGCCATGCATCCGTCAGCTTCTTCCGTGTGAGCCTTCCCTTGGCGAATTGGGACCAGGCATTGTATCTCGATTTATGACTCATGCCTTGTTGCGCCCAGTAAGGAGCTCGCTGCTGGATATCACTCCAGGTCTCGCGTATCGCCCAGCACAAGATGTCCACGGTAGTGACTGGGGTGTCTGGATTTGTCTCGGCGACTACCGCACGGATATTGTGGTCAACCTCAGGCGGTGCAAAAAACATAACCGAGTGACCGTGGCCCAGCTTCCGCATCCGCATGCAACCTGAAAGCCGCAAGCCGTGAGATTTAACAATTGAATCATGAGGCCAAAACGAACCTTGAACCAAAGCATCTTTTGTCACCTTGGGACCCAGCGTAACAGCTGCTCGTGACCCGATAGGAAGTTTGATGTCAGTCCCTCTTGTATGTGCATGATCCAGATAGACGACACAGCGGTCTAACTGTTGGGAAAGCGATGACGATAGCGCGGGTAGAGTTTTTCCATTTCGTGTAAGCACCATCAGTTCATCATTCTCGTTGAAATGGATAGCTCCAGCTGCATCAGGGGAGATCTTGAGCCATGCCTCAGCCACCTCCCAATTGGAAAGATCAAGTATCTGCGAGCCAACATCCAGCAAAACACGAATTTTAGGCTGTTGCTCAGCTACGATTTGGAGGAGCGTATGAGTAGATCGTGGTTTGTCGCTGTCACGAATCACCATATAAGAGTTGTTTTCGGACTGAAGAAGATATCCGAGAACCCTGGCGTTGGTTCCCTTCTGATGGTCAAGGTCACGCTGAGCGATAGACATGGGTAGCAGCCACTGGCTGTCGCTCGTACCTGAAAACCCTAATTATCACTTCAATCATCAGATTGAACTACCGGGGATGAAGCACTGGTTGGCGCACCTGTTATAAGCTTCTCCCGCTCCTCTGCCAAATCCCAGCTAGATCCGGAGATTCTGCAAGAAAATTCTTTTGCCTCCTTCGGGAACACCACTCGCGAAAGATAGAAATCGATGACTGCTTGATTGGTAGAGAAAAGCGGGAAAATGACTTTGTCCCAGTGCTCTGATGGTCTGAGGTTGATATCATTGAGGTTCAGAAGCGAGTCCGGTACTGACTCGCAATCTTGTGTCCAAAGTGTGTATTCCGTGGTGGGGTTATCCTGGTCCTGGAGAATTTCGAAAGAAGCTCTTAGCTGTTCCTCGCTGAGACCAGCGAAGTAATACGATAGGCACGTGAGAATGATGGTGAGATCTGGATGCCCGAACTGAGTGTCAGGTGCTGGCATGTCTTTGGCTCGATATGGAACAGCAAGCATTGTGCGGGGACGCCTTAAGTGTACCCAAGGTGGCGGGTTGAAGTCCAGGCCATAGTCAACACGCCATCTCCGTTCCGTAAGAGCAAAGAGGAGAATGTCGGAGGTACAAAGACCACGGAGTAGTAATAGTCCACTCCAAAGATGACTCTGGTTGGAACATTTAGCGTACTCCTCCACCTTCTTTGCCATAGCCGGAACCTGGAGAACATTCGCGTCGGATACGAAGCTCCGAATTGCATCGCGTAAGGCTAGGGATACGTCTTGAAAGTTGAAATTGGTAAGCTTTCCGGACATCACGTCTTCTACAACTGATGATATCAGGCGTCGACCAACTTTTTCGGCTTGCCGCACGATCCGAACGTGCGGAAACGATCCGGGAGAGTTGTTTTCACACTCTACGGAGTCTGGATGATATCGTGAGAGGGAATGTACGTGCTTCTTCACAAGCCTGAGGATGTGCTGAGTGATCGTCCACCGATCAGGATACCCGTCAATATGTTGCTGTGGGCCCATCGTGTAAACCAATTGGAACCGTGCATGCAGGATTTCGTCGCTTTCGTCCAAGATATCTCGAGCATGACTATAAAGCCACTTCTGAAGCTTCAGCCACTCGGAAGCACTTGCCGAAGCAGCATGAGCGCCCCCGTTGTTAGCCCGAGCATCGTGCTTTACGCTTGAGCGGCTTGGCGATCCCTTCAGCAATCGAAACATGCTGTTCACATGACTATCTCCCTGGTATTATGGCGAGTTAGTCAGTGAAATCAATAATTGTCAATACTCAATTATTCATACGCACCGAGCCGAGCGACAAAGCTGCCGTGACGTGCTTGAAAGTCGACTTCTCATCCTGTGTCAACAGGTTGGTTGTAAATTTGCCTTCACGTATCTGCTCCTCAATGCCCATCAGCCTGAGCGAGACAACATGCTCCGGCTGGACAAGTAAGACTCCACGCTCAGCCATGCAGCGAGACATGAGCTTATGAAGATCATCAATTTGAAGGCTGATCACCCTGCCTTCCCTGTCGTACTCGGGAGCACGAGAGAAAGGCAGGTAGTATATTGGTCTGTTAGTGAGCCCGCCGAGGCGAGCGACCAGTAGGTTGAACATCTGCGTTGTCAATGCTTTTGGGACAATGACACGGACGAGCTGTTTGCCATCAGCGAGAGCTGCAGCAGCAATAGGGATGATCACGGAGGACTTTCCATCCCCCATGTTGACCTGCATCACGGTGTTTTTGCCCGATCGTGGGGACATGATTTGCAGGGCAGTTTCCGCTTGAGCACGCCGAATGAGAAAATTTCCTTGGATCTGGCAAAGAGAAAGAACGATGTTAGTACTAGCGACAAGCACTGAACGGTAGAAGCGCGCCTGGATTAACAGCCAGTCCGGATACTCTTCAGCCTTCCATCCATCGCACCCCTCATTCTCCAACTCCTCGGAAAACTCTTCTTCAAGACCGTCAAGTGCAAATCCAAGCAATCTCCGTGCACGCTGTAGGTCCAGAAGGACTAGCGCCAGCCATACCAAGCATTTCTTCCAGTGTGGAGTGACGTTAATCGGTGAGGTGGATGCGAGATATCGCAAGAGGACATCGGCACTAATTGGTGGCCACTGGTCACCTTGTTGACGTGCCTGTTCATGTGGATCGCTTGATGGACCCAAACTCTCCTTCAGCATGCCCAGAAAGCGCTGGTAAATTTCCCTGCACCGCAGATAGTGCTCCTTAAACTCCTCGACGACATCCTCTCCCCCCGCCCCATAAGTCATTCTCGGAGACTCAGCGCAAACATGTTGCACACTGGCATCGAGGTGAGCAAGGTATTCCTGTTGGAATGTGGAATCCGTCCGTAAAGAGCAGGACTTGAATAGCAAATCCAATTTTGGGATATCGCCTGCTGACGTCCGACTTGTGAGACTGACAGGATGCAAAACTACACGGGCTGGTGGTTCCGGTGCTCGTCTGTTGCAGATCAAGTAATCAAGTGTCATCTGCATAGATGGACACAGAGACAATTCACAAAGGCTTGGTCCAGTATCATTCGAAGGAATCCAGCAGGCATCATTGTGCTTCTCTTGTCCATTGACTTCTTCAAGCCAAAATGAGTCCCGATTCCAGTAATGTCTCCTTTGGATTGTCTTGATAGTAGCACTTGCCTGAGGGTACTGGGCTAAAATCCGACTCAGAAATACGAGCAAGTGGTCCTGATCGGCCCAGTAGTCATGGATATCTGGGGGTTTCATAATCGACAGACATGCCCCCGAGCGTAAAAAATGAAGTGCAGCCTGAACTCCCATTTTACCTGTCAGTGGATCTGGCCAATAGTAGTTAGTCATGGCATGCAAAGAAGCAAGAAATAGCATGCTCTTCGGGCTGCCATTCCCTATTAAGCAACCCAACTCTGTATCCACATTGTAGACAAGATACAGTGGTTCGTTATAGCGTTGAGCACGCATGTCCCATTGAACTCGATTACGGATGTCGATCTGAACCTGATTACCACCATGTAACGTGGGTTGACCATTTGGTATCAGGACACATCTATGGACAAGTGCTTCCGGGACCTGAAGAGTTCCTGCAAGGGTTTTTGGCCGAAGAACAAGGAGGTTCTCCAAACTGAGCAATGCCCCAATGCATTGATTCTCATCATAAACCATGTCCTTGAAATCATGGGACTCGAGTTCTCCCCCTGCATTGGCAAAGAAGGATAGGTGATAACTCGGCAAAGCGATGCGAATGGAAAGCCATGAGGCTGATGCTGATGGGACTCGGGAAGTTGTAATCAAGAGATCTTTGGATAGGCTTTGCAACTTTTTCCTGGATCCAGGCTCAGCAAACTGGTCTGGATAACTTTCTTTGATGTTATTGAGACACTCGAAGCACTTCAAACCCATTTCCCAGGTTGGGCTTCGGACGTCCACGAGGGTTTCACAACCTTTGTGTACACGATATTGCCCAAACGCACAGTCAATTCTCCAGTGCTCGGGAGATTCTTCCCAGAGTTGTTTGATAGGACGTATTTCGATGATCTTGGTTGACAGATTCAACCAATGGACATGATCATCAACGAGTGCTGGTGGAAGGTCTTCTTGGAGTCTTCTCGAAGGGATGAGTTCGAATATCTCGTTTGGTTGACTGCCTTGTACCCGAACCACCAGGCTGTCATCTCGTAGTGAAAAGTGCACCTGTAGTAGATATTTGAACCATTGTAGTCACGTCACTAAGGGGGCTAGCATTGGACATTTACCTTATGTTCAAGGGTCGTGAAATTCATTCCTGGGAGATTAGATGACACGACAAGGAAGCCTTGCTATGAATGATCATCAGGAATGTTTGGTGATATCAAAAAATCGCCGTAATATGCATACATCACAAAAGATTGCCTGGCATTCTGGTGACTCCCAGGTTGCACGCAACAATCCACCCAATGACTGACCATCCACATAGAGTGCTCCATTGAGCAGGTCAATATGTACTGTTTGCGAGGGTTGGTCCATGGTCACATTGGTTTGGCATGCAAGCCAACAAGTATTTGGATATCGCAACTGCTCCCATCTCTGGATACCTGATGAATGGCTGGCAAAAATCCTACCAACTGCAAGGTCAACACCATAGTCTGATGGATCATCAAGAATCGCAACTCTCAAGATCTGTTCGAGAATGAAGGGGAGTCGGCTATCTCGTCGACAGAGTCGTCTGACATAGGTGTCGAGATGCATGTCATAGGACACTGAGGAGTTGAAACTGAATGAGTGTCGATGGTGCTGACACTCAGAAACTAGACGTACATAGTTGAGGTATTTGGGAACCAATTGCGTGTATAAAGAAGGCGCAAGAAAGAAAGGCATCGATATCCTCTGCGGAATGGAAGAGCTTGTGGAAGATGGCAGGGTGAACATCAAACGTGCTCCGACAAGCAGCAGTTACGTCCAGCAAGAGGCCCCTGCGTCCTAGGTTCATAGGCGCTTTCGACAGGTCGTATGACAGCTCCTGCACCCAAGTGAAAGTTTTCCTACGTACACCACGAAGAAGTGCGATGGCTCGCACTGTGATGTCTTCGCTGGGGCTCGACATAAGTACGCGGGTGAGCAACAAAGACATGGAGTTCATCAACACCCCGTCAATTGAACCGGCCCCAACATCCATGAAAAGGCTCTCCAGCTCATCTAGAAGGGCAGTGCAAAAAGACGAGTCCTGTGTTTCTTCATGCCACATCCATGTCCCTGTATTTAGATCAAGTGGTCCAACTTGGAAGGCAGCGTGAGCGATGAGAAGATGAACTTCATGACGACGGAGGTTGAGAGTTCTACACCGCAGCCCCTGTAGGA
The DNA here is from genome assembly GCA_038088775.1 of Boletus barrowsii. Lineage (NCBI taxonomy): Eukaryota > Fungi > Basidiomycota > Agaricomycetes > Boletales > Boletaceae > Boletus > Boletus barrowsii. The sequence goes on along the minus strand of JBBPJP010000510.1, from coordinate 6,829 downwards.
TGTTGAGCCATTGGAGTGAGCCACCACTGCGCAAGTGTGCAAACATAATAAATTCATCGATGGAGAGATCGGGAGGGCAGTCTGCTTGAGTAGCCAAGATGTCGTTGGACGTGTGAGAGGTAGAATCCGTGTATTTATCCAGTTTACTGGGTCCTAAAGGGTGTTCAACTTGTCTGTGTTTGAGGTTGGACGAAAGCTCCCAATGTCTGCAGGACCCCCCTGCTTGCCGTGTCTGAATCGAGAGCTTCTCGTAATAAGCGACTCGATAGGGATGTTGAACAACATAGCGTAGCGTCGGGCTACCAGAACCCTCTGGATAATAATAGGCGAGGTGAATTTGGACGCGCAGAGGTGGGCTTTGGCACTTGGTGGAAAAGTAAGGCTGCAATGCAGGAACGTTCGCAAGAAGACAGTATCCTTCCTCTGCATCCAGCGAGCAACGATCAACAGTGAGAAGGTAGCAGCTATTCAGAATGCAAGGCGCAGCAGAACGCCAGATACGGATGCACACTGGACATTGCAGTTCGAATACGATGAGTTTGGCATGTACTATCGAGCCAGGAAGTGGTGATTGAGAAATCCCTGCATTCTCAGCCAGTTGTTGCGGAGGTATGTGTTCTCCGTACCCATCATAGGTGTGTGCAAGATTGTGGTCCCGACGCTGCGAGCCAACACGTCCTGCAATCTTTTTCATCGTCTCTCCTTCGATGTGGACTTTAAGCTGCTGAAGATGTGGGGATTGATCATAATAACGGGCTGGGAAACTGTCTTCTGTCAATTCGTCCCAAAGCACAGACCATCCCGGCCGCGATCGAGAGTGACGTGCAGACAGGTACTGGTACACGCGGGAAAGACGGTGGAGATTTGTTGCCCTGCGTAAGAGTAATTTTTCCAAGAAAGCAGTGGAAATGCCAGGGGGATAGTCGGCGAGCATGGGAATCTCCTTCACAACTAGCTTGTCTAAGACGACGTAAAGCTCGATCGCCGTCAATAGCCTGATGGATGTATCCTCTGGATCAAGTCCGTTTGGATCCTCATATGCCTTCGTCATGTATTTATCCATCAAGACTCCAAGCTGAGCGCACGCATCGTCGACATTCGTGACGCAGGCAAACCAATCATCAATGCCCTGCTCAACCGATCGCTCGAAGTCATAGAGAGTGGCATCGGGATCGGCATCATATGCCTCGTCGAAAAAAGCCCCATTCAAAGACAGGAAGTCCTCAATAGTTCCGCGGCGACGATGGCTGGGATGGAAGGGTGTACCAACGGATTCGTGGTCAACATTATCAAGAATATTTTGGATGTATTCACGACTGTTCAAGAACGAGGATTGGGTATCTCTTGTGAGTTCATCCTGGGAAGGATTCCGAAAAAGGGATGGGCGGATGCTCAACTCCTTCCGCCTGCCAGCAATGATTTCTCGAAGGCGATCACATGTTTTCAGTGCCACGTCGGAGAGCCAGTCAGGGACAGAGGCGTTATGCTTGCTCTGACGTCGGAGAATTCGAGACAACATCGTGTGAAGCAAATCGCTGGAAAGACTTGTATTGCGTGCATCGCTCGCAAGGGTGCACATGAAGAACAATATGAATCGCTTGTAGGAAGCATATCCAGGAGAACAATTGGTGGTCATTTGTATTGTGACCCTGATGAGAAGCCAAAGAGCGGAGCGACGCCAAACATCCTTCGCGTTGTCCATGATCATCCACGCCCGGCCAACATGGTCACGGATCCGTTTATGCAATGCCCCACATTCGGTTATACAAGCGATATTGACAGCGCGACCAACGCTTTGCAAGACGCTATTAAGCAATATGTCGATGTATCGTGTAGGAGCGGGGGGAAGGAGAGGAATATCCGACTCGACGATATTGGTGCGAGAGAGAAAGTTGGCAAATTCAAGTTGGAAGTCCCGGTCGTCAAGCACTTCGCTCGGGATCTCAGCGGCAGACCCAGGATACGAGCGTGACAGAGGTCCTTCCGTTCTCTCTACAGCATCGTTGCTTGGGGACACCTCGAAAGCCTCGCACAGCACAGAACCCTCTCGCCCCGTGAGGATAATTGCAGTATTTTGATGTCGGATGAAGAATGCGAGGATATCTAGGGATTGTCAACACGATCCGTAGGAAATAATCTGTGAACGTACCTCCCGCTTGCATTCCCCGCAATTGGGAGATGACATGGTCACCGTCTATGTCCTCAGACTGGACAGAGGCTTGTAGGTTGTCTAACATCTTTGTGATGCGATGCCACTGATCTTGTTCAGAGGTTCCATGGACGTGGGTGCCATAAGCATGGGCAGCAGCGTATACTGCACGCGCTAGGGAATGATTGTTCCCTGGGGTATAGTCGTCGACGTCGGGAGGCTCGACAGGAAGGAAGACATGAGTAACAGTATATTCCAATGATCCAGGAGTATGAGCAAATGTTGTTTGCAGGTTGGGGCTATCGGCCATGGATGTGTCGGTAGACATGGCAGTATCTGCACAAGAACAGTACTTGTGAGAGTGTGAGTCACAGGATTACAGCAGCCCACAGCCCACTCGTTGCCTTTCTTACCCTTCCCGCAAGCATCACGACCATGGAGGATCTCGACGGTACTCGCCTCTCATGACTATCAAGGTACTAGAAGCATTAGACGTTGTAAACGCGGGTTGCTCAAACAGCCTATTCAGCTATGCGCTCGACTGGTGCTTTTCCGGCATCTCGAAACCCACAGTGGTGCAGTTGTGTCCAAGGAGATAGAATTCCAAGGAGCTGGCGGGTCTCAAGAATGCTACCCAGCTCGCTCCGTGAGGAAAATCCCCCATGATGCATGATGGTTGCTCCAGTGTCCGTTGGGGTGCGCCGCTCTTTGTTTATGACACTAGTACACTAGTAAACGCCGTGCATGCAGTACCCCTGCTCTTTTCATGGAACAAGCTCAAAGGTGATTGGCGTTCAAAACTTCAAAACGACCAGGACATGTAATTTATCGTCACCGCCTGTGCTTGCAATCCATCCAAGGTTGCTGCCTGTCCCGGTCCCCATCATGGACACCGTTTGTAACAGACATGCTGACGAGTGCGGTGTTGGTAGCACTGCTGGTAGTTGCCCTCGTCGAGTTCGGGGAAGACATCGTAGTTTTATTTTGAATTTGTTGCTTTGCCACGTTCGTGGCTTGCGAAAGGTCTCGTGTTCGTGCGAGCACAAAACAGATGACAGAACGAAACGTACTCGGCCCCTGGTGGCCATTATGGCGACGTACGGAGTCACCAGCTTTGGTGTAGGGCTGGTGACCCCGCACGCGTGAATACCTGACCTCCCAGAAGGCAAAACTCACCTGCACAGCTCCATATTCGATGACACGCCACGTCTTCTCTTTTCTCGTCGCATACTACTGGCTAGCAGACAGACTGCGCGAAGCAATAGACTACATGGTTAGGGAGGGAATGTAAATAACAGAATTGAATCAAGAGTGAAGAGAAGGAATGAAACGGGGAAATTTTCACTTGGAACGAGAGCAACGAGCGGCTTCACGAGGATTGGACAGGTTGAATGAACGACAGAGCGGGGCTCACTAGCATGATGCCCGATGTCTCCACTTCTTGTGTACGGAGGCAAAGGAACGATGCAATGAATGAACCAAGGGGAAGCAGCGGTCGAGGAGAACAGAACTGGTGGAACAAACTCACTGCTCGAGCGTGATTGTTGCAATTGTGGACAGTATGGAAATAATGAAAACGGACGAGAAATGAAAGGGACGGAAGGAACAAAGCGAGTCGAGAAGATGGAATACTCATCGTGTGGCGTTGAATGGCATGCTCGAGCGTCAACACATAACCTTGCTTTTGGCCCAATAGCACAATGCAAGGTCGTCAACCGTTTGGTGGGAATGGTGTCAGGATTGCGTTGAAGGTCCGTTTTCTTGCGAAGGAATGACTTTGCCCAACTTGATGTAGGCTGCGCCTCGTCGAAGTCGTCGAAGTCCAAGCTACCCCATTCTTCAAGATTGTCCTCGAAGAAAGATGCCAAGTTAACATGGCGCCGAAATTGCGCGTTCTTGTGGTGGAATTTTTAAGACCTGGTGGAGTCAGAGCACCGCACTTAACTCGAGATCGATATCGTTGGGAGCTAGTACTGTCGCTGGGTGGTCTAGATCCTTGACAGGACAATTGAATACCACACAACGGGACCCACCTGCCTTGAGCCTCGCGTTGGCCATGCAGAGAATGTCAGCAGAACCTTCGATATCTTCCGATGGCCAACGCGAGAACAGAGAATTTCCGACCTTTAGTGAGACCAATGTGGGTTGAAGGACACTGTCAAGGATGATGATGGATTACAATACATTTGTAGATCCTTCTCATATCGACTACAACAACACTCCATAGGTTTGATTTACCCTCTGACCCTCACGACTTTCCGCTTGCCTTTCTGCATCCCTCCAGATCCAGGTCCAGCTGGCCCCTGATCTTGTGCGTTCATACCCGCCTTGATGGTCTCAACCAACACGCCTGTAGCGAGCGCTGGGGAATATGGTGATACGCGGCTTGCTAACGGTGGTTCTGGCTGTGGAGGTGCAGGCAGACGACTCGCTTTTTGCGGCAACAAAGGGGGCACGTTACCACCACCCTTTGGCTTTGCTGGCTGTTTACCTTTGTTGGATGCTGGCGCTTTGGCTGTCGGCACTGCAGGGACGACAGGGGCTGATAGCATGGTATATGGGGGGCGGGGAATAGTGTCCGGTTTTATCCGTTGAATCTGGAACGAAATGATCTCCAACAATTGCCTCTCTGTCCGTCGAGTTGGCATTGGTTCAGTAACGTGGAACGAAAGGAAGGGACGCACTGGTTTTGATAGCAGGGTTGACGAGCCGTCCATCCTTCTTCCATTGTACACGCACGCGACCGGGGTTCTCCCAGTCGCGCGGGTGGGACTTGTTTACCTCGTGTAGCGTGCCAAGCCCGAGGCGGTTAGTTGCGTCGGCAATGTCCTTGCTGAGGGGCCACCAGACGCTCTTCTCGCGTGTGATTCTACGTTCGCCTCTGCCATAGGGTCGCTTTGCATCAATGTATATTGGATATATGCACGTCCATCTACGCGTGTCATGAGCCAGGGTTAGCGCGGGAGGGGAGGCCATACTTCTTGTATGGGGTGATGTCCGTGATCGTATTTGATGGTGGTTTGGCAGATGAGCCCAGGGGAGGGGTTGGACGGGGCTGGGAGTAGGAGGGGGATGCATGGCCAGCCACTGTGTCGTCAGCCTCATCAGAGCTGTCCTCGTCGTCTGATACGCCGATCTCTTCGAGAAGGGCGCCGCGGGCGTCGGTGAGCAGAGAGTGGGAGGGGAGCGGGAGGTCGGTGTCGTCGTCAAACTCTTCAACGACGGCGGTGCGACGGGCCATGGTGGATGTCGATGTCGATGCTGGTGGTTTGCGTGGATATTCCCACGGTGCTTTGATACCGACAATGATCTTGAAACTATTGCAAGTATCCACCCCCACTCATCGCCTATAGCAACTAACACCTTGCAGGCTGGTGGTCTTACAGGTCGTCGTGGTTATCGCTGAGTCTAACACCACCACACCACTGTCCATATGTGTTCCATTCGGTGAGTGCGAACCATGCCCACCCGATGCGGTCGGTTTTTCATGAATTCGGTCCCTGGTGCACACCCTGACGCTTTGTTCAGTTGCACGAGCCATTCTGCCAGCCGTTCGGCAATCGGCGCCTCATGCATTGCTCCCCTAACCAAACAATAACGTCTACGGAGGCCCCACCATCGCGGCACCCATGGACCCTGTCGCAGCCGTCGATCCAAGGGGAGATCCCAGCATGGCAGTCCTGTGGGCGGATTGTCGCTCGAGAGCGGGCCGACTTTTACGAGTTCCTAGCGTGCAATCTCCTGTTTGCAATCGTCGCGCTGAGTATTGCGCTAGTACGCTCGAGAACTGTAGAAGCGAGACAAGCACGCCGACTTGCTGCGCGGATAGGGCTCACCCGGGGCCCGATCATGGACGCACGGTGATGAGATGTAGATATGGTGAGTTGGGCATTGATTACACGATGTTGACGGAGATGGTACGAACGTGCAACACGAGATGCTAGTCTAGATACGTGGCATTAAATTTAATTCAACTGTGGTGGACGGACATGCTGTTCCAGATCGAAAAGTTGAGGTGTTCGGGTCCATTCACCAGAAGATGATCATAGTGCGATGTCGCTGCCGGTGGCGAGCGGTGTGCAGCGGTGCGACGGTGATGAAGATATCAGCTTCTCATTCCCATTGTGCTTGTTGAAACAATGCAGCCAGTGCCAGCCACGAACAAAAGGTGTTGTGCATGATGCTTTCCCTCGCTAAATTGAGGCGTACACAAGGCGGATCTAACAATTGGGCTTATTCCTAATTGGCCCGTAGCAACAAAGAGAAGAATTCCATAATTTCATGTGGACCGGTGTGGAGCCGAGTAGAACAATGAAGCGGTCCGAGACTACAAAAGGAGGACGGGTGAGGTAAAATTTCTTCATTCCTCACGATCTTTTCTTTCCATCCGTTCTCTTTGTCAGTCATGCTCGTCGCACTCTCCCTTCTGTCCGCCCTGCCACTCGCACTGGCTGCGCCAACTTGCTCACTCAAGACCTCGTCATCTGCAGCTCCACCCGCGCCCACCCCATCGTCCGTCTCTACCCCGACCAACCCTTCCTCGGGCAACACTACCAACGGCAAGATCTCCATGGCTTGGTATGCCGACTGGCATGCCAACTACACCGTGTCCGACATCTCCTGGGCAGGCTACACACACATGGCCTTCTTTACGTAAGCTTCTGCCCTGTCGACATTGTC
>JBBPJP010000509.1:0-20516 GCA_038088775.1 Boletus barrowsii | reverse complement strand
CTGGCAGCGGTCCAAATGTCAGGTCCAAATGTGTTGGTGACAACTTGAAGCGCCTAAAACTTTGCCACAGGTACTTCAACACCAGCAGCATTTCCATTTCTTGTTGTCCTTCTCGAGGCCTGAGGACTGAGGCATTTTTGTGACGTTTGATATCAGTACTGAGTTTCAGTGACAACACCTCGGAGGATGTTGGAATCAGGATGTGACAGCGAGAACAGTGATAGTCACACTTGTAACCCTGACTTCAGCGTCATCATCACTTGCTATACGTGAATTTACTTCCCTCAGTGTCGAGTCACTGAACGGTGTCGACAAGATCTTGAGAGCTCAGAATACACGACGGAGCAGGCGCCAAGTGATCATCGATGTCAACCATCGTGTGCTCTCCAGTCCTACAACTACAACTACAACTCGAGTATCAAACAATCTCGTTCATGTAGGTCATAACAAACGCAACAGTAGACAACTTGTAAAGGGTATAGTGGATAGCAATGCGACGTAGAATATCATGACGAGCGTCACAGTTCAAAGAGTATTTGCTTAGCCAGTGAGAGAGGGATGGCGACAAGACGATAGCTAGGGAAGCACGAGATGATACAAAACATGATCCCCACGTCACAGTATCTCCACGACTTCAGCACGCACATCCCTAGGGAAGTGGTCCAGTCGTTTGATTCCAGGAACGACGATCTCGTGCTCAGCAGCAACTCGCTTGAACTCTCCATTGGGTTGTTGCTCGAGCAACAGCGTATGGAATGGTTGTTGCAGACGAACAACCAACCGCAACGCCCGCGTATACTCGTCCATGGCAACAGTGGGTGGAGGAGACAATGGGGAACTGGGTGCGGAACAGAACTCGGACTCAGCATCAGACTCGATATCATGTTCCGCTGTGATTTCCCAAGTGAAACCGTCGAGTGGTTCGCGCAGCTCGCGGATCCATGGGTGAATAAAAATGAGCTTGCGTGGCTCTGCCAACGGGAGCCTGTCTGCTGTCCGAATTTCCACTTCGCCAATCCCTGATACCCTAGCACGGTAATGGATCTCTTGACCACTCGCAAAACCTTGCATACCAAGCTGTCGCACTGTGAAGATGATACAAGGCAGGTGTAGTCGGCGGGTGGCAAAGCGAGCAGGGGGTAGGGAGGTCACTCGGTCGTGGATAAGCATAACATCTGCTTGCAATAGTGAACTTCTTAATGCGGTAGCGCGCTCGTTCATGTCGGTGTCGGCGATGGGAAGTAAGGAACCAGGCGGTTGACTGTACACCTCGAGGGAGATCGGAAGGCAACTGTTGTACGACAATGACTTGCCAGTCCATGCAAGCACTGTCAGGTCCCCCGAACGGGATACAATCTCTTCCAACAGGTGGCCCAGCGCAGCATCTCCTTCTCCATAGTGTGGCCGAATGTCACTCTTGAAGATACCTATTAACGAGTATGCAATGTCCTCTTCCACCGTCGCCTTCCGTTTCGAGGCCAGCCGTAGCTTCTCTCGAACGCTGAGATCATCGGGGTTGAAGGCAATGATGGTGCTACGAGCAATTCCAATGGCATCAGCAAGTTCTTGCATGATTTCAGGCGAGTCCTTGTGGTTGGACCGCATGTCACCAAGGTAGGGCTTCCAATCGCGATCATAGAATCGAATCACCATCGCCGCGAGAAGCTCTTGAGCAGTCCAGGCCCGCAACATCCACATACTGTCCGTGAGATCCCCAAGAGCCGAGGGAGATACTACGTCCTGCAAGAGAATGAACGTGGCCGCGGATGCTTGATACCATTTGTACATCATCGTGAGCGATTGGTGTAACACCGAGCTGATCGTCTTATCAATGCAACAGGTATCGCTCCAAGCCCACCGATATCCGTCAGAGCGGACCACCTCGCAGAATTTCCGCAACTTGACGTTTAGCGGCGACGAGTCCAGCTCCCACACCGAGCCGGCCTGGTTGACGTCTTGAAAGGAAGGTTCCTTCCCTTGCCATACATGCGAGAGCGTCACATATCGGAAATATTCCTCCGCCACCTGCTGGATACGTGTGTTGTCCAACTCCTTCGTCATGGAGGAGACCATCTCTTTGAACTGTGATTCCGACTTAAATTTATTTGTGCGTTCGGGGACATCGCACAGACGACCACTTTTCACGTCAATAAGTACCAATGGGGACACCTTGAGGGCATCACGAATGATGGTGTTCATCATCACCTCTGACCGGGATGGTGATACGTATTTCTTTGCCAGTCCTGTTCAATTTGAGTCACAATGTTGCTTTCCCGTTGCTAAAGTGATACTGACGACGAACATCTTGATCGAGTGATGACTCGATGAGGGAAATCATGCGAGAGAACGCATTGATGGCTTCGTCGTACCGCTGCAAACCATGCAGAGCAGCATGTCTTCTCTCGTATCCCCACGGACTCGAAGAGTCTGCCTTGATTGCCTACATCAAATGAATTCAGGAACATGGGATGTCAGGAATGCGAAGCCGTACATCATCTGCATCTTTCAATGCATCTTCCCACAACTCCAGCGATGCTCGTGCATCGCTCCGCTTGGCAAGAAGACCTACCGGGTTTGAGGGATTGAGGTACAATGCCGTAGAGTATTGTATGATCGCTCCCTTTTGATCCCCGGATTCCACTGCAGAATCACCGTTGGTTTCGAATGTCGTGAGACATTTTTGCACAAGATCTGTCCCTCGAAACTCAGCGTACGTTATCTCGAACGGACAGTGACGAGGTATACCAGGGTCCCAAGCAGTGATTACTTCATTCGTTGAAACGTCTTCACCGAAGGTCTCGATCATGGCAGAAAGTGGCTGCGACACTTCCGTATGGCCAACTGCATCCATGGCTTTCCATAACTGCAACTGAATCGCCGGCGCGAGTCTCTCAAAGTCCCATCCAAACATCTTTCAAAGAGAGTTAGTGCGATCACAGAGGAACTCGAAACCATTGACTTACAAGGGAGATGACCACCAGGTAAGAATTTTGTTGAAACGGGATCGCTTCTTGGGCACGCTTGAACAGTTCTATCGCGCGTTTATTGTCTCCTCCGCTCATGGACATGCTTCCGAGGAGGAATAACATTTGAGCCTGTACACTGTTTTGTTAACGTTGCCCAGATAACACGCTCCACTGTGTACGTACCCGGACAGTGATGTATGGCGACTGAACGTCTACAATGTTGATCAAGTCACCTACACGCAAAATCGCGTCGTCGTGTCTTCCACACTGAAATAAAATGATAGCCTGAGTGAAACGAAAGATAAGCGTTAGCAGCGACGAGGAAGACAGGTGCATACCTTGATGAGCAAGAGAAATTTATTCTCATTTGGAAGACCGTGGCTGAACACGAGATCAAAGGTACGTATCGCCGTCTCATGCTCGCCATTGCCGATATGAGCGACAGCATTTGCGACATAACCAATGACGGATGGCTGAATCCCGACAGACTAGTGTGGATAGTGGGCCCAACAACGACAATAGATGAGCGAAATTTACCTCTTTAGCATCTTCAATGGCGGTATCCCAATGTTTCGACCGCGAGCGCACGAGCGCACGGTAAGCCAGTGTGCGTGCGCGATGGAAAGGACTCGGAGGTTGTGTGGTATCCACTACCAAAAGTTCTTCGACACGAGTCAAGGCGCCCTGCTTCCACGATTCGAATACCGCCCCATTGATATGTATATGTATAAAGGGGAACTGTCACCCTGTGAGGAAGTAGTTATAACAAGCGACCAACTGACGTTTGAACACTCACGATTGGAGAAAAATGGGAAGTGGGCCATGAATTGTCAGACCACCGATTTTTGACGAGTGGTGCCACTTACATTCACTGTCAGGTATGAGCTCGGCAGGATGTCACGAAGGCTGTGGATGGTGATTTTCCCGTTTTCTTCTCCAGTCACAATGCAGTCGTCACTGGGGGACAGCGAAGCCAACCAAATGTTACTTGCGAGATCAATAACCGACCCGATTTGCTGGCCCGTAGATGTGTCCCAAAAAAATAGCGACTTGAATGTGACGGCGACAGCAAACTTTTGGTTACGTGCTAGGACGATGGAATAGGCCCGTTTAGCACCAGGAACATTCCATTTATTGAGCAGGGCTCCCGAGGATGTATCGAAACACTTTACTTCAGCTAACGTGGCAGCAAAGAGCTGACGACCGTCAGCTGACCATGCAATCGGCGACGATACACAGCTCCAGAACCAGCAGGAGATGTTCAACAGCTGCTGTCCATTGTTGCTGTCGTAGATGTGGATCGACGTCGTCTCCGTTTTGTCCCCAGTAGCGGTGGCGAGTCGGTCACCGTCTGGAGAGAACCGCACAGCCACGACCCAAGCATCGTGTTCGAGCGGTCCCACGACTTTTTCTCCGGTGGTTATGCTGAAGATAAATGCCTGCTTGTCACGCCCACCCGTCGCGAGTTTCGTGGAGTCGGGAGAGATGTCCACCGAGAATACTGAATCGGTGTGTCCGTGGATGTCGAGGGCTTCTTCTTGAGTCCGCGCATCCCACACTCTCACACTCGTATGTCCAGTGCTTGAATTTAAACGCCTGAGTCCACACACGAGCCATTTGCCGTCCGGAGACAGTGCAGCAGCGAATATTTCTGCCCCTTCAGTTCGAATTGGTTCGCCGACCTCTTGTCCGTCTTTCACCCGCCATCGCCGAAGTATCCCCTCGATACCGCCGCCCAATACATGCTTGCCTTCCTCAGCGAACAGGACCGACTTTATTGGATGTTGAGTATTGATCTCGGTCATCCTTGATTCACCTAGCATTGTTGAGTCATCACGTACAGGCATTTCCCGACGACTAGCACGTACTTTTTTCCGTGGACGACATACCCAGCCACTGCAAGCGACGAAGCGAAATCTTGGTTGGGAGTGTAGGGCCAAGGGGAACGTGGCCTCCAATGCAAATATTCTCTCTCCGTCTTATCAGCTAACACAGCCCTGGGCGCTCGTGCCTCCTCGTGTTTGTGACTCCGACATTTCCCCAAGATGGGCCTCGTTCTCTACCAAGAAGCATAGTGAAATGTTGTCGACGAATACGACAAAGCCGAAACATCACATCTGATGACTTCAGTGAATGGTATAGGTACTACTTTACTGACCCCGAGTACCGCAGATATATCCTGTGGATCAACGAATCATCCCGCTATGAGCCATCGATTTGCACAATATCATGTCGGATATCCTCTCGTTAAGTGGAGACACCTCAATTTGGTGCGTCATCACTTGCCGTAAATCAAATGATTTTTACTGAGTTGCGGTGTTGATACAGTGCGTTTACATTTCAAGACATCATTGAAGCATTCCTTCAACACCACCGCTCCATCATGATACCTCCCCGCCAGTGTCATCCTCTGCGAACGAGACTTTGTATATTATGTGAGGTACCTTTATCCGTCCTTTCGTTCACGATGCAGTGGATGGAGAAGAAACTAGGTTGCGAATGCAAGTACTGATAACTTACTCGAGTCGAGCGTCTACATACACATCTCACATGCGGTAATTCCATTGAATGTGTCGCGTGTGCAGCATTTCAGCGTGGCAGACTCGAGTGGAATATAGAATGAGACGCCGCAGGCGCCAGATGATCAGACGTCAACCATCGTGTGTGTTCTTCAGTGACTCGGTCCTACAACTACAACTCGAGTATCGAACAATCTCGTTCATGTACATCATAACAACGCAACAATAGACATCTTGTGAAGGGGGTATAGGGGATAGCAACGCGATGTAGGATATCACGACCAGTGTCACAGTTCCGAGACTACTGGCGAGAGAAGGATGGTGACAAGATCATAGTTGGAGAAGCACGAGATGATACAAAACTTGATACCCACATCACAGTATCTCCACGACTTCAGCACGCACATCCCTAGCGAAGTTGTCCGGTCGTTGGATTCCAGGAACGACGATCTCGTGCTCAGCAGCAACTCGCTTGAACTCTCCGTGGGGTTGTTGCTGGAGCAACAGCGCATGAAACGGCTGCTGCAGACGAACAACCAACCGCATCGCTCGCGTATACTCGTCCATCGCGGCAGTGGGTGGAGCAGACAATGGGGAACTGGGTGCGGAACAGAACTCGGATTCAGCATCAGACTCATCGTCTTCCTCTGTAGTTCCCCAAGTGAAACCGTCGGGGGGATCGCGCAGCTCGCGGATCCACGGGTGAATGAATATAAGCTTGCGAGGCTCTGCCAACGGGAGCCTGTCCGCTGTTCGAATTTCCAAGTCACCAATGCCTGATACCCTAGCACGGTAGTGGATCTCTTGACCACTCGCAAAACCTTGCATACCAAGCTGTCGCACTGTGAAGATGATACAAGGGAGGTGTAGTCTGCGAGTGGCAAAGCGAGTAGGGGGTAAGGAGGTCACCCGGTCGTGGATGACTATAGCATCTGTTTGCGACAATGAATGTCTTAACGCAGTAGCGCGCTCGTCGATTTCGGTTTCAGTGATTGGAAGCAAGGAACCCGGCGGTTGACTGTACACCTTGAGGGAGATAGGAAGGCAACTGTTGTATGACGATGACTTGCCAGTCCATGCAAGCACCGTCAGGTCCCCCGAACGGGATACGATCTCTTCCAACAGGTGGCCCAGCGCGGCATCTCCTTCTCCATAGCGTGGGATGATGTCACTCTTGAAGACGCCAATCAACGAGTAAGCCACGTCTTCTTCCACTGTCGAGTTCCGTCCCGAGGCCAGCCGTAGCTTCTCTCGAACGCTGAGATCATCGGGATTGAAGGCAATGATTGTTTTGCGAGCAATGCCAGTGGCATCTGCGAGTTCTTGCATGATTTCAGGCGAGTCCTTGTGGTTGGACCGGACATCACCAAGATAGGGCTTCCAATCGCGATCATAGAATCGGATCACCGTCGCCGCGAGAAGCTCTTGAGCAGTCCAGGCCCGCAACATCCACATACTGTCCGTGAGATCCCCAAGGGCCGAGGGAGATGACACGTCCTGCAAGAGAATAAATGTGGCCGCGGATGCTTGATACCATTTGTACATCATCGTGAGCGATTGGTGCAACACCGAGCTGATCGTCTTATCAATGCAACAGGTATCGCTCCAAGCCCACCGATATCCGTCAGAGCGGACCACCTCGCAGAATTTCCGCAACTTCTCGTTCAGTGGCGACGAGTCCAACCCCCACACCGAGCCGGCCTGGTTGACATCTTGAAAGGAAGGTTCCTTCCCTTGCCATACATGCGAGAGTGTCACATATCGGAAATATTCCTCCGCCACCTGCTGGATACGCGTGCTATCCAACTCCTTTGTCATAGAGGAGACCATCTCCTTGAACTGTGGTTCCGACTTGAATACATGCGTTCGCTCCGGGACATTGCACAGACGACCGCTTTTCACGTCAACGAGGACCAGTGGGGATACTTTGAGGACATCGCGAATGATGGTGTTCATCATCATTTCTGACCGGGATAGTGACACATATTTCTTGCCAAGCCCTGTTCAATTTAGGTCATGATGTTGTTTTCCCGTTGTTAAACTGACACTCACGACGAACGTCTTGATCGAGTGATGACTCGATGAGGGAAATCATGCGAGAGAACGCATTGATTGCTTCGTCGTACCGTTGCAAACCATGCAGAGCAGCATGTCTTCTCTCGTATCCCCACGGATTCGAAGAGTCTGCCTTGATTGCCTGCGTCGAGTGAATTCAAGAATATCAAACACCTAGGAAAGCGAAGTCGTACGTCATCTGCATCCTTCAATGCATCACTCCACAAGCCCAGCATTGCCCGTGCTTTGCTCCGCTTGACAAGAAGACCCACAGGGTTTGAAGGGTTCAAGTACAACGCAGTAGAGTATTGTATGATCGCTCCCTTTGGATCCTCCGATTCTGCCGCAGCATCACCATTGGTTTCGAATGTTGTGAGAGATTTTTGCACAAGTTCTGAACTCGAAAACTCAGCGTACCTCATCTCGAAGGACAGTGAGGAGGCGTACCGGGGTCCCAAGCAGTAATGACATCATTCGTTGAAACGTCTTCACCGAGGATCTCGATCACGGCGGAAAGCGGCTGCGACACTTCCGTATGGCCAACTGCATCCATGGCTTTCCATAATTGTAACTGAATCGCCGGCGCGAGTCTCTCAAAGTCCCATCCGAACATCTTCCAAATAGAGTTGATGCGATCACAGAGGAACTCGAAACCATGGACTTACAAGGGAGATGACCACTAGGTAAGAACTTTGTTGAAACGGGATGGCCTCTTGTGCACGCTTGAATAGATCTATTGCACGGTTGTTGTCTCCTCCTCTCATCGACATGCTCCCGAGGAGGAATAACATTTGAGCCTGTTATCTCGTCAACGAATTCCTCGGATATCCACGCTCCACTGTGTACGTACCCGGACAGTGATGTATGGCGAGTGATCGTCTACGATATCGATTAAGTCACCTACACGCAAAATAGCATCGTTGTGTCTTCCGCATTCAAATAGAATGATAGCCTGAGTGAAACGAAACATCAGGGCTAGCAACGACGAGGAGTATAGATACATACCTTGATTAGCAGGAGAAGATTATTCTCGCTCGGGAGACCATGAATGAACACGAGATCAAATATACGCATGGCCAACTCGTGCTCCTCATTGCCAAGATGGGCGACAGCATTTGCAACATAACCAATGATGGATGGCTGGATGTCGACAGACTAGTGTGGACGGTCAGCGAAGCACACGGCGACAGATGCGTGAAATTTACCATTTGAGCATCGCCAATGGCGATATCCCAATGTTTCGACCGAGAGTGCACGAGAGCGCGGTAAGCGAGTGTGCGTGCGTGATGTAAGGAACCCGAAACTTGTACCATATCTGTTGTCAAGAGTTCCTCGACACGAGTCAAGTCGCCTTGCATCCACGATTTGAATACCAAATCATTGAAATCCATAAAGGGCAACTGTGATGCTGTGAGGAAGTGGTTATAACAAGTGGGACCGCTTACCTTTACTGTCAAGTACGAACTCGGAAGGATGTCACGAAGGCTGTGGATGGTAATTTTCCCATTCTCTTCTCCAGTAACGATGCAGTCATCGTTGGGAGACAGCGCAACAGACTTGATTTCACTTGCGAGCTCGATAATCGTCCCAATTTGCTGGTGTGTGGAAGTGTCCCAAAAAAGTAGTGACTGGATGGTGACGGCGACAGCGAACTTTTGGTTACATGCCAGGACAACGGAATAGGCCCGTTGAGGAGTAGTCCATTTATTGAGCAGGGTTCCCGAGGACGAATTAAAACATTTGACTTCACTGTACGAGGTAGCATAGAGTTGACGACCGTCAGCCGACCAAGCAAGCGGTGACGATATGCTGTGCCAGAACTGGCAGGGAATGTCCAACAGTTGCTGTCCATTGTCGCTGTCGTAGATACGAATCGACCTTGCCTCCTTGTTGTGACCAGTAGCAGTGGCGAGGTTGGGAGAGAAGCGCACAGCCACAACCGTGCCGTCGTGTTCGAGTGGACCCACCAAGCTCTCCCCCGTGGTCAAGCTCCATATGAACACCCTAGCAGGCGTTTCGGACCCACCCGTCGCAAATTTAGTAGAATCGGGGGAGATGTCCACCGAGAACACCGTGTTGGTGTGGCCACCGATGTCCCAGACTTTTTCGTGGGTCTGCGCGTCCCATACTCCTACATGAGCAGTCTCCCTAGGGGTGCTGTAGGTCGGAGCATACAACCCACAGACAAGCCATTTGCGATCCAGTGACAGTGCGGCAGCGAAGATCTCTGCCCCTTCAGCTCGAATGGGTTCGCCGACCTCTTGTCCGTCCTCTACTCGCCATCGCCGGACCATCCCCTCGACACCACCACTCAATACCTGCTTGCCATCCTCGGCGAACAAGATCGATTTTATTGCATGTTGATTCTTGATTTCAATTATTGATCCACCTAGAATCGTCGATTGCAGGTCATTAGAAGCACTCACAAACAACTAGTACCCGCCTTTTGCCATATGTACCCGTCCACCGTGCGAGGGACAAACAACTTTGTAGGGTCAAGGGGAGCGTTGGCTTTACGGCACGTCTGTCTTATCGATCGTGACTAACACAGCCCTGCTCGTCGTGTTTGCGACTCCCCCAAGATGCTTTGTCCCCTACCACTACTTATCGCAGTCGTAGCAGACTGCACAGTGAAATGTTCAAGTCAAGGAATATGACACAGCAGAAACATCTACTGTGCAAGAATACTGACTACGAGTACCGCAGACATATCCTGCGGATCAACGAATCATCCCGCCATGAGGCATCAATTTGCACAGTATCATGGCGGATATCGTCTCGTCGAGTGGAGACATCACCCCCATTCGGTGCGTCATTACTTACCCTAAATCAAATGACTCACCAAGTCGCATTAGTTTATACAATGTTTACATTTCGAGACATCACCGAAGCATTCCTTCGACATCACTGCTCCATAACTGTTTTACATCCACTGTGAACAAGACTTTGTATATTCTATGTCTGGTATTGATTTCTTTGGTCAACGTTTCGCGACAGTCCGAAATTGGTTCACGAGAGCTAGTCTTCCCATGATCCATCCTAGTGCTCAAATCAACCACGCGATGTATGTCACTTGAGATAATCATATGCGTTCTCAATCCAACATCTACCGCTCAAGTATCGTTCATGTACATCGTAACGAATATGATAGCCATCAACTCGCGAATAGTACGATGGAGATGTTGGCGGTACTTATGACAAATCAATAGCAACGCGATGCAGAGTAGCATAATGAAGCTACAGTCAAAGAACTACATAATTGGGCAGTGGGGAATGACGAAGGGACAAAACAAAAGAGCGAAACAAAAGGACGATAGCTACGAGCACAAGGCAATAGAATTCATAATACCTCCACGACGCCAGTCTGAACATCCTTGGAGAAGGTGTGCGGGCGTTTGATTCCGGGAACGACGATCTCGTGCTCAGTAGCAACTCGCTTGAACTCCCCATTGGGTTGATGCTCGAGCAGCAGCGTATGGAATGGTTGCTGCAGACGAACAATCAGCCGCAATGCTCGCGTATACTCGTCCATGACAGAGGGTACAGCACGGAATGGTGAAGCGGGCGCGGAACCGGACTCGGACTCAGTATCAGACCCGATATCTGCTGTACTTCCCCAAGTGAAACCGTCGAGTGGATCGCGCAGCTCGCGAATCCATGGATAAACGAAAATGAGCTTGCGTGGCTCTGCCACCGTGAGCCTGTCCGACGTCCGGAATTCCACATCCCCAATCCCTGATACCTTGGCACGGTAATGGTTCTCTGGGCCACTCGCAGAATCTTGCATAGCAAGCTTTCTGACTGTGAAAATGATGCAAGGGAGATAGAGTCGGCGGTTGCCAAAGTGAGCAGGGGATAAACCAGTGATCCGGGCGTGAATAAGTGTAGCATCTGCCTGCGATAGTGAATGTCTTAATGTGGCAGCGCGCTCGTCGATTTCAGTGTCGGTGATGGGAAGCGACGAGCCCGGCAGTTGACTGTACACCTCGAGGGAGACTGGAAGGCAACTATTATATGACGATGACTTGCCAGTCCATGCAAGCACCGTCACTTCCCCGGAGCGGGATACGATCTCCTCCAACAGGTGGCCCAGCGCGGCTCCTCCTTCTCCATAGCGTGGGATGATGTCACTCTTGAAGACGCCAATCAACGAGTAAGCCAGGTCTTCTTCCCTTGTCGAGTTCCGTCTCGAGGCCAACCGAAGCTTCTCTCGGACGCTGAGATCATCAGGGTTGAAGGCAATAATAGTTTTGCGAGTAATGCCAGTGGCATCTGCGAGTTCCTGCATGATTTCAGGCGAGTCCTTGTGGTTGGACCGGACATCACCAAGATAGGGCTTCCAATCGCGATCATAGAATCGGATCACCGTTGCCGCGAGAAGCTCTTGAGCAGTCCAGGCCCGTGTCATCCAGATACTCTCCGTGAGATCGCCAAGAGCCGAGGGAGATGCCACGTCCTCCAAGAGTATAAATGTGGCAGCGGATGCTTGATACCATTTATACATCATGGTGAGCGATTGGTTCAGCACCGTGCTAATTGTCTTATCAATGCAACAGGTGTCGCTCCAAGCCCACCGATATCCGTCAGAGCGGACCACCTCGCAGAATTTCTGCAACTTCTCGTTTAGCGGCGACGAGTCCAACCCCCACACGGAGCCGGCCTGGTTGACATCTTGAAAGGAAGGTTCCTTCCCTTGCCACACATGCGAAAGTGTCACATATCGAAAATATTCCTCCGCCACCTGCTGGATACGTGTATTATCCAACTCCTTTGTCATAGAGGAGACCATCTCCTTGAACTGTGACTCCGACTTGAAGATATTTGTGCGTTCGGGCACATCGCACAAACGACCACTCTTCATGTCAATAAGCGCCAGTGGTGACACCTTGAGGACATCATGAATGATGGTGTTCATCATCACTTCTGACCGGGACGGCGAGACATACTTCTCGCCCAGGTCTGTTCAATTTAAGTCACGATGCTGTCTCCCATTGTCAAACTGACACTCACGACGAACGTCTTGATCGAGAGACAACTCTATGAGGGAAACCATGCGGGAGAACGCATTGATTGCTTCGTCATACCGCTGCAAACCATGCAGAGCAGCATGTCTTCTCTCGTATCCCCATGGACTCGAAGAGTCTGCCTTGATTGCCTATATCGATCAAAGTCAGGAACATCAAAAGCAAAGGAAAGCGAAACCGTACGTCATCTGCATCTATCAACGCATCCTCCCACAAGCCTAGTGTTGCCCGTACATTGCTCCGCTTCACAAGGAGACCCACCGGGTTTGTAGGGTTCAAGTATAACGCAGTAGAGTATTGTACGATCGCTCCCTTGGGATCCTCGGATTCTACTGCGGCATCTCCATTGCATTCGAATGCTATGAGACATTTTTTCACAAGATCTATCCCCAAACAACTCAGTGTACATGATCCTGAGTTGAAGGTGACGAGACATACCTGGGTCCCAAGCAGTGTTTACTTCATTCGTTGAGATGTGTTCGCCGATGGTTTCGACTATGGTAGAAAGTGACGCTGAGACTGCTGTATGGCCTACCGCACACATGGCTTTCCATAACTGTAACTGAACTGCAGGGGCAAGTCTTTCAAAGTCCCATCCAAATATCTTCCAAATAGAGTCGGTGCGATCACACAGGAACTTGAAACCGGTGACTTACGAGGGAGATAACCACTAGGTAAGAACTCTGTTGAAACGGGATGGCCTCTTGCGCACGCTTGAACAGTTCTATTGCACGGTTGTTGTCTCCTCCTCTCATAGACATGCTTCCGAGGAGGAATAGCATTTGGGCCTGTACAAATGTCTTGTCAACTTTGCCTGAATACCCATGTCCCATTCTATACGTACTCGGACAGTGATGTATGGCGACTGATCGTCAACAATATTGATCAAGTCACCTACACGCAAAATAGCGTCGTCATGTCTTCCACATTCAAATAGAATGATAGCCTGAGTGAAACGAGAGATCAGCGCTAGCAACGACGAGGACTACAGATACACACCTTGATTAGCAAGAGAAATTGATTCTCGCTCGGAAGACCATGAATGAACACGAGATCAAATGCACGCATGGCCAACTCGTGTTCTTCATTGCCAAGATGGGCGACAGCATTTGCAAGATAACCAATGACGGATGGCTGAATACCGATAGACTAGTGTTGATAGTCAGCACAACATGGGACGACATGTGAACGAAAATTACCTGTTTAGCATCGTCAATGGCGATATCCCAATGTTTCAACCGAGAGCGCACGAGAGCGCGGCACGCCAAGGTATTTGCGTGATACAAAGAACTCGAAGGTTGTATGATAACTGCTGTCAAGAGTTCTTCTGCATGAGCCAAGTCTCCCTGCCTCCACGATTTGAATGCCGCATCACTGAAATTCATAAAGGGCAACTGTAACGCTGTAAGGAAGTGGTTAGAACGACTCACTGACTGATGTTCAACCACTCACGATGAGAGGGGGGAATGGTGTAGGCCCTGAATCGTTAGACCGTCGACTTTCAACGAGTGGGATTACTTACGTCTACTGTCAAGTACGAGCTCGGCAGAATGTCACGAAGACTTCGGATGGTGATTTTCCCATCTTCTTCTCCAAACACGATGTAGTCGTCGTTGGGGGAGAGCGAAATAGACCAAACAGGGCTTGTGGACTCTATAACAATCCCGATTTGCTGATGGGTGGAGGTGTCCCAAAAAGATAGTGACTTGAATGCGCGAACGACCATAAATTTTTGATTGCGTGCTAGAGCAATGGAAGCGGACGATCCACCACCAGGCGCAGACCATTTATTGAGCAGGGTTCCCAATAACGTGTTGAAGCATTTGACTTCACTGTACGAGGCAGCATAAAGTTGATGGCCATCAGCCGACCAAGCAAGCGGTGACGATATGCCGTGCCAGAACCGGCAGGGAATGTCCAACAGCCGCTGTCCATTGTCGGTGTCGTAGATGCGGATCGACTTCGTGTCCGTCTCGTGACCAGTAGCGGTGGCAAGCCGGTCGCCGTTGGGAGAAAAACGGACGGCCACGACCGTCCCGTCGTGCTTGAGTGGCCCGATAAGTCTTTTGCCTGTGGTCATGCTCCATATGAACACGCCATCGCTAAACCCACCCGTCGCCAGTTTCATGGAGTCCGGAGAAACGTCCACCGAGAATACCGCGCCTGCGTGCCCGCAGATGTCCTGGACCTTTTCGTTGGTCTGCGCATCCAACACTCTTACCCTAGCAGTGTCCTTGCTGCCCTTTGGAATACGCAGCCCACACACCAGTCGACTGCGGTTTGGTGACAGTGCAGCAGCGAAAATTTCTGCTCGTTCAATTCGAACGGGTTCGCCGACCTCTTGTCCGTCTTCCACTCACCATCGCCGGAGCACCCCCTCAATACCACCACTCAACACCTGCTTGCCATCCTCGGCGAACAAGACCGACTTTATTGGATGTTGAGTTTTGATTTCAACCATTCCTAATAGTTGACGAGAGATCAAAGTTACAGGTCCTCACCAACAACACTTACTACATACCCATTGCCATTGACGACATACCCGTCCAGGACGCAAGGGACAGGAAACTCGGTTCGGGGTGTAGGTCGAGGGGAACGAGGCCACCACGCCATATTTATGTGCGCCTTCTATCTTACATGGGCTCTCACAGCCCTGGGCGCTCGTGCCTCGTGCCCACGAAGCCACCTCACAGATGCAGATACACGAATCACTGCTATGGACAAGTGTGTAAAGGACAGCGCTCGTCCCGTGTTCGTACTCGTATGTAAAGGAACATTACAGTAGCCATTCAATTGCATAACCACCCGATCCGTACATAGTGCGTCAATGCATAGCCAAGTGGAGTATAGCAATAGACTTTAAAAATTTTGCAAGTCCGTCCCAACTTCATAAAGCGATAAATGTCCTCACGAAGCAAGTCTTGGCCAACAACGGCCAGATCATGATGTGCGGTGTGAGGACGTGGTAAGACCGGAAGATGGTTCGAGAGAGGAGGCTCTCAATGGAGAGAATGCGGCTGCGCCTGTGGCAGCGGTGACCATCGAGGTCTTCTTGGCACGTTGGGAGATCTATGATTCTATGAAGCGGGGTGGGTCTCACTGAGCATGCATAAGCAAGAGAGCGGAGATAGGATCAAAAGGAAGCGGAGAGCATACCGGAGCGAGCGTCAACGGAGGCAGACTCGAGATCGACATCAATACCATGCGATAAACACTGGACTGGAGGATCAACCAACCAGGCTCGGCATGTGGCACGGCCAGGGCTGAAACATGAACGAGAACCTACTCTTCAAATACATCCATACTAGCCAACCCATGTCCATGACCGCGTCCCCATCCACAACGCCAGGTATAGAGGCAGCTATGGTTCGGAATGTAGGGCCAAGGGGAATGAGTCTTTGACTGCATATATTGTGTCCGCCCCTCTGCCTTAGGGTCGATTCAATGTTCAACGTGCCCCGAAAGGCACCTTACGCAAATCAAATCAACTTCTGTCAGTCATACAATGACCCATAGACACACCTTTGGCCGCAAACATGGCAAACATGCTCAACACGTCTTTCGCGATCGTGCACATGGATCATAGCCTGCTTGCCTCACCTTGGTTAAACTTCCGACAGCGTCAATCCAGGCACCGAAAAGCGATCCCGATGCAAAATGGACTGCGAGATCATAGTCTCAGAGGCCATTTCTGGATGATGGATTTCCTCAGACGACCATCCCGGGAGGTGCCTTCCCCGATCGATTACTGTGTCGGTGCCACGTGAGCGAGTGGGAATGATGAGTAGGTGACTAGGTATATGTTGAATTGGGCAATGTAACAGACATTAGCTGTGTCAAAGAGACAGGGATGGTGAGTGGAGGGGTGTACGTACGCGACAGGATCATGAGTGAGGGGTATCTAGAATAGCGTCGATGGCAGTCTGCCCATCGCTGTCAATGGAGGAATCCATTGGACTCCAGAGCTTGGAGAGGGCAGCGGCTGCCTGTATGCGGATGTGAGTCTCTTGTCGTGTATGTGCTTGATAAGGACAACCTCGCTGGCCAAGGACGTTAGTACAAGTTTAATGCGATACAACGAACAACGTACTCGTTCGCCTAGGTGGGTGACCATCTCTGTAAATGGATGCGACAAGTTCATGAGAAGAAATTCGAGGCGACGAGTGACGAAACGAGCTGTGGCCCGGTGTGACTGGTAGTACATATTATTGATGTACTCGGTCGAGCACAGAAACTAATGATGCCCACCTTTTCGAGTTCAGATAAATAACCTACTATGCACAACGCACATACAAACTTGATGATGCGTTTTTTCATGACAATGGCACGAAAGGACAGGACGGTAAAAGTGTCTTCAAGGAGGCGTTAGATGTTGGGATTGACGCTCTGCCCGCCATCGACGGACTCTGCAAAAGCAGCGCTGTCGGCGTTGAGTTTGTAGAGCGCGGCGTCGTTGCTTGGTGCCAAGTTGCTGACGTGGTTTGGTTCGTGACGGAAGGTTCGACTCTTTGGACATCGCTCTGTACGCGGAGCCGACGAGGGGAGGAGGCCGAGAGGGAGTGTATGGACGAGAGAGGGAGTGGATGGGCAAGGGCGCTCTTCGGCACGGGACGGGAGTCCGACCGGGTACTACGTGAGCTGCGAGGGCACCAGGGTGGGAATACCTCGCAGGTGCGTTGTCCAGTAAATCGGTCCAACAACTACAATTGAAGTATCGCACGATCTCGTTCGTGGACTGGGGTATAACACAATAGTTGACAATTCATTAATACTATGATGGAGGTGACTGGGGTGGATAGCAACACGACATAGAAAATCATGACGAACATCCGAGTTCTTGGGCAATGAGAGAGGGGATGGCGACAAGACGACAAAACAGCAAAGGAAAAGAGACAGTCGTTAGAGAAGCAGGAGATAATACGAAAGTTGATACCCGCGTTACAGTATCTCCACGACGTCAGTACGCACATCCCTAGCGAAGTTGTCCAGCCGTTGGATCCCGGGAACGACAATCTCGTGCTCAGCAGCAACTCGCATGAACTCTCCAACGGGTTGTTGCTCGAGCAGCAGCGAATGGAATGGTTGCTGCAGACGAACAACCAACCGCAACGCCCGCGTATACTCGTCCATGGCAACAATGGGTGGAGTAGACAATGGGGAGCTGGGTGCGGAACAGAACTCGGACTCAGTATCAGACTCGATATCATGTTCCGCTGCAACTTCCCAAGCGAAACCGTCGAGTGGATTGCGCAGCTCGCGGATCCATGGATGAATAAAAATAAGCTTGCGAGGCTCCGCCAACGGAAGCCTGTCCGCTGTCCGAATTTCGACATCACCAATGCCTGATACCTTAGCACGGTACTGGATCTCTTGACCACTCGCAAAACCTTGAATACCAAGCTGTCGGACTGTGAAGACAATACACGGGAGGTGTAGTCTGCGGGAGGCAAAGCGAGCAGGGGGTAAAGAGGTCACTCGGTCGTGGATGAGCATAGCATCTGCCTGCGAGAGTGAATTTCTTAACGTGGCAACGCGCTGGTTGATTTCGGTGTCTGTGATGGGAAGCGAGGAACCGGGTGGTTGACCATACACCTCGAGAGAGACTGGAAGGCAACTGTTGTATGACGATGACTTGCCAGTCCATGCAAGCACCGTCAGGTCCCCCGAACGGGATACGATCTCCTCCAACAGGTGGCCCAGAGCAGCATCTCCTTCTCCATAGTGTGGCCGAATATCGCTCTTGAAGATACCTATTAACGAGTACGCAACGTCCTCTTCCACCGTCGCCTTCCGTTTCGAGGCTACCCGTAGCTTCTCTCGAACACTGAGTTCGTTGGGGTTGAAGGCAATGATAGTTTTGCGAGCGATTCCAGTGGCATCCGCAAGTTCTTGCATGATTTCAGGCGAGTCCTTGTGGTTGGACCGCATGTCACCAAGGTAGGGCTTCCAATCGCGATCATAGAATCGGATCACCGTTGCTGCAAGAAGCTCTTGAGCAGTCCAGGCCCGGAACATCCACATACTGTCCGTGAGATCGCCAAGGGCCGAGGGAGATACTACGTCCTGCAAGAGAATAAACGTGGCCGCGGATGCTTGATACCATTTGTACATCATCGTGAGCGATTGGTGCAGCACCGAGCTGATCGTCTTATCGATGCAACAGGTGTCGCTCCAAGCCCACCGATATCCGTCAGAGCGGACCACCTTGCAGAATTTCTGCAACTTGTCGTTTAGCGGCAACGAGTCCAGCTCCCACACCGAGCCAGCCTGGTAGACATCTTGGAAGGAAGGTTCCTTCCCTTGCCATACATGTGAGAGTGTCACATATCGGAAATATTCCTCCGCCACCTCCTGGATACGCGTGCTATCCAACTCCTTTGTCATAGAGGAGACCATCTCTTTGAACTGTAGTTCAGACTTGAAAATATGTGTGCGTTCAGGCACATCGCACGGACGACCACTCTTCACGTCAATAAGTGTCAGTGGGGACACCCCGAGGACGTCACGAATGATGGTGTTCATCATCACTTCTGACCGGGACGGTGATACGTATTTCTTGCCCAGCTCTGTTCAAATTAAGTCACGAAGTTGTTTCCCATTGTTAAACTGACACTCACTACGAATGTCATGATCGAGAGACGACTCGATGAGGGAAAGCATGCGAGAGAACGCATTGATTGCTTCGTCATACCGCCGCAATCCATGCAGAGCAGCATGTCTTCTCTCGTATCCCCAAGGTTTTGAAGAGTCTGCCTTGATTGCCTGTGTCGACTGAATTCAGGAACATCAGACACCTAGGAATGCGAAGCCGTACATCATCTGCATCCTTTAATGCATCTTCCCACAAACCCAGCTTTGCTCGTGCATTGCTCCGCTTGACATGAAGACCCACCGGGCTTGAGGGATTCAGGTACAATGCCGTAGAGTATTGTATGATCGCTCCCTTTGGATCCCCAGATTCCGCCGCAGCATCCCCGTTGGTTTCGAATGTCGTGAGACATTTTTGCACAAGTTCTGGACTCAGAAACTCAGTGTACGTTATCTCGAATGGACAGTGACGAAACGTACCAGGGTCCCAAGCAGTAGTTACTTCATTTGTCGAAACCTCTTCGCCGAGGGTCTCGAGCATGGCAGAAAGTGGGTGCGACACTTCCGCGTGGCCAACTGCATCCATGGCTTTCCATAACTGTAACTGAATCGCCGGCGCGAGTCTCTCAAAGTCCCATCCAAACATCTTCCAAATAGAGTTAGTGCGATCACAGAGAAACTCAAAACCGTTGACTTACAAGTGAGATGACCACCAAGTAAGAATTTTGTTGAAACGGGATGGCCCCTTGGGCACGCTTGAACAGTTCTATTGCACGTTTGTTGTCCCCTCCTCTCATAGACGTGCTTCCGAGGAGGAATAACATTTGAGCCTGTACAATGTCTTTTCAAACGTTGCTCGGATAACCACGTTCAACAGTATACATACGTACCCGCACAGTGTTGTATGGTGAACAATCATCCACTATGTTGATCAGGTCGCCCACACGCAAAATAGCGTCATCGTGCATTCCACACTGAAATAGAATGATGGCCTGAGTGAAACGAAAGATAAGCGTTAGCAGCCACGAGGAAGACGGGTACATACCTTGATGAGCAAGAGAAACTTGTTCTCATTTGGAAGACCGTGACTGAACACGAGATCAAAGGCGCGTATCGCTGGCTCGTGCTCGCCATTGCCGATATGAGCGATAGCATTTGCAACATAACCAATGATGGATGGCTGGATGTCGATAGACTAGTGTGGATGGTCAGCGAGGCATACGATGATAGATGGAAGTTTACCATTTGAGCATCGTCAATGGCGATGTCCCAATGTTTCGTCCGAGAGCGCACCAGAGCGCGGTAAGCGAGTGTGCGTGCGTGATGTAAGGTACCAGAAGGTTGTACCATATCTCGTGTCAAGA
>JBBPJP010000508.1:0-20521 GCA_038088775.1 Boletus barrowsii | reverse complement strand
GTAACACTTGTTTTCCGCATGTAGAAGTGATGGCTCCTGGGAAGAAGCTCCACGGGACGCGGTATAAGCTCTTTGGCGGTAAGCACCTGTCTGTTAGCATCAGTACGAGATATCGGACCGATCCTTTATGCACAGTGCTGTACCACCATGGACTCTCTGCATCAGGTGGACACTACACCCTCGACGTGCTACATCCCAACATCGACAATGCGGTGGGTATGGGACCGACGGTGAAACAGCGCGAGGGATGGATACGGATAGACGACGAGCTTGTGTCAGACGTGAGACCCGAGGACGTGTTTGGAATGCCGGAGCGGGACGATCGGTGTGCATATCCATATCTGTTGTTTTACCGACGTATCGGGACTGGCGTGCGGAATTGAGAGGACGATGGTTGGACTACACTATACATAGACCTCCTTTTCGTCATATGGATATAGGTCTTTTGTGTGTACACACGCACATTCGGTCGTTGGCTTGCTCTTCGTATGTTTTGTTCAAGCTATTCAGTTTTCGGGGTTTTTGCATCAATTCGAGTTTAGAGTATGCCTGTGCACCTCAACGTCGACATACGGTAGTAACCTCACTGCTCGGCTTGTGCGCTGAATAGTATGGTGTAGATCCACTCCATACATGTCTAGCTGTATGCACTGAGTAACTGGAGAATGAACGTCGATCAGTCGACGTGCTATCCGTTGCTACTAAATAATTTGTACTGTACACATCAGTCGTCTCCGAGTCTAGACATGGCTTCCAAGTTTACCTGGCCAGACAACCAACGCAGACACTCTACGCGTCGCAAGCACCGGACATGGCATCCACCAATTGACCACGACCCACATCCCAGTCTTGTTGTGACCCAAAGATGTCGCTCGTGGGCACTTGGTCGATCGCCACGTCCCGCCCACTACTTCTCGGCACACACAAACCCTGGTCAGCCCGACACTAGTCATCAACAGCATCACCGTCGCAAACACAAGACATTCATTGCATCGCTCAGCCTCCCCAAACGCTCGAAACAGGCACTGCAGGAGGTCCCGAGGTCGTTCCAGACAGCATCTTGGGCTTCTGAGGGTGACCATGCATCAGTGGTGCACGTAGCAATAATAATCTGGATAAGCAGCGATACCTGTTTGTATGGAAAATCGTCAATGTTGTGTTTGGAAGGGGCATCTGCTGAGCTACTCACTAGCCGAGGCGTCCATGTGTTGATAAGAGGCGGCAAGGGGGATGGCATGGGGCGAGTCGTGATGTTCGCAAATGCTACGGGTACTGTCTGCTGCCCCTAGGCTCCAGGGCCAGAAGCATGGAGCGGTCGGTGGTCAATGATCCGCTCTTCATCATGGCTCCGTCCCTGAAACGTTCCCAGCGTGGGTTCGTCAGCAAAAGCGGCGCGCACAGTACATATGCAGCCTTACCGGTGAATGTCACGAGTTGGCGTGAACAAACGACAAAGGAAACCAGCGTTCCACTAGCCCAACATCCACATCGAAGTAGGGCTCGGACGCCCAAGCTCAAGGACGACGCAGCAAGGGCGAACCTCATCCAGGCAAGGACGAGGACGCAGACGACGCAAAAGTATGTGGCAAGAAATTCGACAAGAATGAGCGCGGAAGGTGAACGCGACGCGGGAAGGAGAGGGAAGGGAGATGGGGCTCATCGACCCGGTCATCCCTCTTTTTATATGTCTCCGGTGGGCCCATTCAAAGTCCGTACACGTATGGTTAGTATTCCAAGTGTCTCGGTGGAATGCTAATGGGGCGGATGCCCGGGCCGATCTTGGGCATCCCTAAATTTTATCATGCGAGTTGAAGGTCAAAATTTGCTTCTGAAATCGACATACGTTAGCATTTCTTCGAGGCGATCCAAGCTAGCAGAAATGACTTGAAATACGGAGGCCATCCAATCGTTATAGGGTTCAAGCTGTACGAACGTTGGACATCGGAACAACTTCAGTTGCGCCACAATGGACCATCGACGAGAGTGCTCGGCGGAGGCATTTTCATATGGGTACTTTGTTTTCGTCTTGCTATTTAGTTTTCAAGAAATTATAACAAGGGTTTTGAGTACTTGTGCCAGGTAGCAAGGTACCTGTAGTAGTATGAAGTAGATGTCAACTCCGACTCGGACTCGTGCACCAATTTTTTCGCGGGGACGATCATCACCGGACGACACCAAACACCGACTTCTGGATTCACATTCACCATGAAACTTGAACCCGAACGTGAATAGCACAGTGGTAATGTCGTCAAAGTGACATGCACGAACGAACACTGGCATTTGCTTCTTCCCTAGAGAGTCCGTCCCATGCCCCACTGGCATGACGTTGTGGTGGAAAGAACATCGCCTCTTTTGCTGCCGATTGAAGTACCACCACCGTACAATGTTCTGCGTACCGTTTGGTGGTATGTAGTTACTAGCACCTTCCCTGCAGAACAAGTTAACCAACCAAGTCGACTACAAACATCATTTGCTTCCCATTGTCATCAAGCTTGACATCAGCATATGCGTTCTAGCCACACGGAATGGCGTTGAGGTTGGTTCTAGGACAAGGGCATCAATCTAGCACCCGGTGCAGTACATTCCCGAATGCATATAGGCTGAAGCAAACGCCTCTGCGCTTAGCAGGCAACGGCTGCCACCACCCCATCGAACATGCACAATGCTCAGAGAGCCAAATAAGGTCCTCGAGGCCGGACACGATGTCACTATTCCGTAGATATAATGTGATGGGGTATCATCCCGCACACATTGACCTTCTTCGAGGTTCAACTTCGGAACTGACATTTTGAATAGGAATCCCCATGGGGATGACGGTCGAAAAGTATTTGCCTAAGACTACTCCGCATTATGTCCTCAATGTCAATGCTATGGCACAGCGGAAGGGACAATGCCAGACTAACCATTACTAGGCATTCAAAGTCCTTGCTTCCATTACTCCCAGAGCTAACCCGAAGTGCATCGCGTGATATCTCGATTGCAATACAAACGACTGTCGTAATTGTCATCAACACGTTGTCTCCCTTGGCCTTTGATATCACGACCGTGACGGTCTGTTATCCAGGATGGCCCGTGCTACTCTACATCGAGAAGTGAGTACATTCGGTGCTTCGTATCATTCAATTTTTGTCACAACTCTTTTCTGAAGACCGTGATAGGTGGGAAATATTACCAGCGATTTCGTAGTGTCGTAGCGGCGAATGGGCGTACTAACTCAAATTTAATATTCACCGTAGAACGTACATCTTTGGCATCAAGAGTAATCAAACATGCGATGACGCTATTCAAGTTCCTTGGGCACATTTTCCACTGGGTACCGAGCAAGACAAGATCACGACAACGAATGACGGGCAACTGTATTCCCGTTCAACCACACGTAATAAGTGCCCCAATGTTTGCTGTGTGTTAAGGCCCGACGAAAGGAGTATCGGCTAATACATTACAGGGCAGTCGAAGCACCGGTATCCACGTCCTCTCACAATTGGAACAAACTGACGGTAATGAACGGTTTGTGCTACTAGACTCCTCACAGCATGGGCACCCCCGAACTTTATTTCGCTTGGCCTCGCTTCCATGATAAAACTGCGATTGAGCACACAATACATAACTGGCGACGGCTGTGCCACCTCGCAAACGAGCATATAAAGCTGAGTCCAATTCTCCCCTGCTTCACCCAGAAATCCACTCCCAATCTTGTACTGCAACTCCCCCGACTATAAAGCCATGTCTGGACTTCCCTCTGGGACATATTCTATCCTATCTGCTTTTGAGCGTGTCCCAGTCGGTGTTGACGGTAACCCGCTCGCAGTGCGCGTCGTCACTGATCCCGGAGTGGTAAGACTATTTATTTTCAATCAGTGACTCATCACCCGTTCAACTCCTGGTGTTCATTTTGTCCACCTTTTCTGGAATGTATTGACGAACCTTTGCACTCTTATAGTTCATCATCCAAGGACTGGGGGATGGAAAATATTCCATGCAAGTCCCACAGTTTCCGGGTTTCCTGTGTCCCGATGATGGGTATATTGCGCCTAAATGCGATGAGCCGTACGGCTGGATCATTTCACCAGCAGGTGATGGAGGTTACATGTGAGTGCATGTCTGCCTTTTGAGTTGTAGCATATATTGCTAACATCGGGGTAAAATATGCCAGGATCCAAGCCTGGGGTTTTATCCCTAACGTAGTCTGGACTTTGCAAGGTTCCAACGTTGGGATGCCTGTACGGAAAGTCTATCTATAAATATTTACTGATACTCACCCCATTACATCACAGGTCGCTCTTGAGCTCCCCCGGGGTTCACAGGAGCAGGTGTGGTACTTTGTTCCTTGCGATGGTTCAGAGTAGAACATTACCCAAAGCTCAGTAAGATTCAGCGAGGAAATCGTTGCATATGTGTGTTTTTCAAGAGTTTTCGCTAGCAGGAGAATCAAGTTGCGTCGGTTGTCATGTACATATTGTGTTGAATCGAAATGTAAATGTGTGGGATAAACGGCACAGTGATTCTGAAAATGGCCCTGGATCGTCGCACGACGCAGGGAGTCGCACTGAGTTTGTAGAATCATCTACTGCCCAATAACTATCTCATTCGCCTTGCTCTTCATGCCATCTGATACATTTTCAAGTTCTTGCCATGTAACAAATCCATTGAAAGTATGCATTGACCCGTTGCAGCCTACATGCAGTGCTCGAAGACGCAGTCGTGCACTGGACGATAACTTCTCTTGTTGTTTTCCCTTCTCTGCGAAAACTCGATCTATGCTCATGCAGGGCGCATGGTAGTCTGGGACCCAGACCGTCTATGAGGCAACCTCATAGACGGACTGGCCTCCAGACTAGGCGCATGGCTGGAATTGAACTACTCATCGCCCGAACGGCCTCAGTGCTGGACGACCGGGTGACCTATATTTTTCGGCATTTACCATCCGTGAGCGTTACTACCAAATATTCAAGCCTCTTGTTATATGTACTTCAAACCATGGAAGAAGGACACACATATCTCCAGCCCAGCCCCGAACCACATTTCATCGCCACAACCCGTGCAAGTCACTTCTGTCACTCGACCCGGTGCGACTCTGGACGCGGAGCAGACGGTGCACATTAACGCACTCCCACCGATTCTCATTCTGCATCTCAAACGGTTCTTGTACGATGCGAGTGCAGGCGGCGTAGCCAAAGTCGGCAAGCAAATGTCGTTTGCACCCGAGTTGGACGTTCCCAGCGGTAGGCATGTTTACTATACACTCTACGTCATCGTAATGCTTGTTTTCCGCATGTAGAAGTGATGGCTCCTGGGAAGAAGCTCCACGGGACGCGGTACAAGCTCTTTGGCGGTAAGCACCTGTCTGTTAGCGTCAGTACGAGATATCGGACCGATCCTTTATGCACAGTGCTGTACCACCATGGACTCTCTGCATCAGGTGGACACTACACCCTCGACGTGCTACATCCCAACATTGACAATGCGGTGGGTATGGGACCGACGGTGAAACAGCGCGAAGGATGGACACGGATAGACGACGAGCTTGTGTCAGACGTGAGACCTGAGGACGTGTTTGGAATGCCGGAGCGGGACGATCGGTGTGCATATCCATATCTGCTGTTTTACCGACGTATCGGGACTGGCGTGCGGAGTTGAGAGGACGACTACACTACATGGACCTCCTTTTCGTCGTATGGATATAGGTCTTTTGTGTGTACACACGCACGTTCGCTCGTCAGCTTGCGCTTCGTATGTTTTATTCTAGCTATTCAGTTTTCGGGGTTTTTGCATCAATTCGAGTTTAGAGTATGGCCCCTGTACACCTCAACGACGACATAGACACGAACAGCAGCTGCCTCTACGGTAATAACCTCACTGCTCGGACCGCTGAATAGCATGGTCTAGATCCAGACGGCACGGCCTCCATACATGTCTAGCTGCACTGAGTAATTGGAGAATGAACGTCGATCAGTCGACGTGCTATCCATTGCTACTACGATATCAGTCGTCTCCGAATCTAGACTACTCATCAAAACATGGCTTCCAAGTTTGCATGACCTGGCTAGACAACCAACGCAGATACTCTACGCGTCGCAAGCACCAGACGTGGCATCCACCAATTGACCACGACCCACATCCCAGTCTTGTTGTGACCCAAAGATGTCGCTCGTGGGCACTTGGTCGATCGCCACGTCCCGCCCACTACTTCTCGGCGCACACAAACCCTGGTCAGCCCGACACTAGTCATCAACAGCATCACCATCGCAAATACAAGACGTTCGTTGCAAACCACTCACTGCCAGTTGCGGCGTACATGGGATTGCCAGGGCGTAAGTTGGCATGAACCCCCTGGCGTTGCATTGCTAGTTGGGCTCTTGAGAGTGACCTGGGGATGAGTGCATCGGCTTCCCCGAGTGTCGAAATGGCAGCCACGAGATCGCTCAGCCTTCCAAGGCGCTCGAAACGAGTACTGGAGGTCCCGAGGTTGTTCCGAACAGCGTCTTGGGCTTCTGAGGGTGACCATGCGTCAGTGGTGCCACGAACCATTCTACGACCTGGGTCTGGATACACAGTGACACCTGTTTGGAAAATCATCAAATTGTGTTGTGTTTGGAAGGGGCATCTGCTGAGCTACTCACTAGCCGAGGCGTCCATGTGTCAATCAGAGGGGGCAAGGGCGATGGCATGGGGCGAGAAGTGGGTTATGCAGTGTGGTGGTGAAGTGGGTGGCAGAGGTCAATCTATTCGTACGGCATCAAACTCCATCGATGCCGCGGACGAAAGAATCTGGTGCTGCAAGTCGTGCTTGATCACGGTGCTCCCACCTATAGCCGGGGACGTGAGGGTAGTCTACCAACTAGAGCCGAGCAAGAAGGTTGGCTAGCCTGAACACATCAGAGTCCTTGTCAAGTTCATGTGGCCATGCGAAGGTATCCGGAAACACAACGTATCAGTCAGCCTTGCAGATACCAACAATCAAAGGAATATGTTTCAAGTCTCACAGATTGTGCCGTGTTATCTACTGATGGGCAGCGTATCACCGTCCAGTCGGTGACAACCCTCGGCGGGCCTAGCAACCGTCTCCACAATTGAAGTTGCCGCAGACGCAAATCTTGGTTAGACGGATCATCGAGCTCTGGACCTGCCACAAGTCGCGAGAGAAACCCAACCCTAGTCAACACACAAGAGCACCAACACTAGAAACAACAACTTGCCGTGACGCTGCCTACCCCACCTGCTACGCGAGTCGTAACGCGCGTTGAGCAAGTCAGGCAGTGGGGTGGGGCGACACAACCCGTGTCCCGGTGAGTTGGTAAAGTTCCACCCAACTAGAAACGACGTAACAGACACGTCGAGCTACTATAGGCACAGTCACGGTGCTCGTCAATGCACCACGACACCAACTTACGGGTATTGTCTGCTGCCCCTAGGCTCCAGCACCTGAAGCACACAAGTGCAGAGCAGTCGATAGTCGATGACGCGCTCTTCATCATGGCTCCGTCCCTGAAACGTTCCCAGCGTGAATTCGTCAGCAAAAGCGGCGCGCACAGTACATATGCAGCCTTACCGGTGAATGTCACGAGTTGGCGTGAACAAACGGCAAAGGAAACCAGCGTTCCACTAGCCCAACATCCACATCGAAGTAGGGCTCGGACGCCCAAGCTCAAGGACGACGCAGCAAGGGCGAACCTCATCCAGGCAAGGACGAGGACGCAGACGACGCAAAAGTATGTGGCAAGAAATTCGACAAGAATGAGCGCGGAAGGTGAACGCGACGCGGGAAGGAGAGGGAAGGGAGATGGGGCTCATCGACCCCATCGTCTCTCTTTTATATGTCTCCGGTGGGCCCATTCAAAGTCCGTGCGCGGATGATTAGCATTCCAAGTGTCGTATTGGAATGGAATGCTAATGGGGCGGATGCCCGGGCCGATCTTGGGCGTCCCCAAATTTTATCATGCGAGTTTTGCTTCTGAACTCGGTGTACGTTGCATTTCTTCGAGGCGATCCAAACTAGTAAAAACATCAGAAACGACTTGAAAGAGGGAGGCCATCCAATCGTAGGGTTCAAGCTGTACGGGCGTTGGACATCAGAACAACTTCAGTTGCGCCACAACGGACCATCGGGCGTGGGTGTGTCCAAAATCCCCGTTCATATTTTCGTCTTGCTATTTAGTTTTCAAAGAACTATAACAGGGGTTTAGAGTACTTGTGGCCCCTGTCCTCCTGGCGCACCTCTGGTCCTCTCATCCTCTCCAGCGCCCGCACCTAATGCATGATGTCAACGATAGACACGATCGATTGTTTCGTTGCTTAGTGCGCTGTCTGGCGCAATAAGACAGAATACGTCAGTGGTCAGTGCGACCTCTTCTCATGGATGATAGAAATCAATGTCCTCTCAAGCAGACTCAGCGACCATAGAGCTATTCGATCACTTGGCGTGCTACACGGCGAAGTTATTGTTTGAAAACGCTTTCTAGTCATGCGCACATCAGTCGTATCAGAATCACCGTCAGGACGCTTGACAATGAACGCATATACTCTACGTGCCGCAAGCACCGACGTGGCATCCACCAATTAACCACGACCTACATCCCAGCCTTGTCGTAACCCCATGGACGAGATACAACAATACTATGTAGATCGTGGGCGCTTGGTCGACCGCCACGTTCTGCCTACCACATCTAAGCGTTCACAAGCCGTAACAAGGCGCAACCAGCCGCTGGTCGTCAACAATGTCACTATCGCAAATGCAAGACACTCGTTGTAAACCACTCACGGGTGACCGAGTACCTTGGACATTGCCGCCACACCATGCAGGTGCTTGTAGTGCGGTGTGGACTGTCTAGTACTGGTATCGTACTGTGGCCAACACTTGGATCCCGAGTCCCCGATAGTTGCATCCCACGTTCGGAACCGTGTTTAACTGGGGAAACATGCCCGTCTAAAAAACACATGTTGAAAGTCTCATTATCGTTGGGCACGCAATCCGAACATGATGTACTGACCAGCAACCTAGCGACCAAGCCTTAAGTACAGCCCTCAAACCTTCAGTTGCAAAGTGATGGTCGCTGGAAATCCTGGCCAGCCAATGGCACCAGACGCCGTATCCACCAATTGACCACGACCTACGTCCAAACCTCGCAGTGACCAAAAGCATCGCTCTCAGCAAGGTTCGCGTCGATCGTGGGCACTTGGTTGATCGCCACATCCTCCAACCAGCCTAGCTAGTCAATGCGCTGTGAGCCAATGCTAGTCGTTACGGTCGTCCTCGTTCGGAAAGATGGCAGATCTGCCTGGCTCGCCGTTAGTCATAGCCAACACTTGGATCTGGACAGTCGTACCATGTGGTCTGAAGTGAAACCGGCGACATGTTCTGGAAGTTGAGCCATTGAAACAACCTGTTGCAAATGTCATCCCTATTGGGCACACGATTCAAAGAGTGTCCACCGACCGGAAGTCCGGTGACCACTCCCAGCGGAGTGGAGGCTCAGACCGGGCAGCTGTCAACATGGAGCAGACGAAAGGGCCACATATCGATCGAGCTCCGGGCCTACCAAAGTCGCGGTAGGGAACGGCAGTCAACATACAACAGTACCATCTGCTAGAAACGACAACTTGCCATGGGGCCACCACCCGTTATCTCCCTCTCAACAGCGACGACATTGACCGATATGGCGAGCAGGTGTAGGGAGGAAAACAACTTGAGTATTTCAGATGCCAAGTAGTGGAACCATTCAATTAGAAACTACATCAGTAAAGCACATCAAGTCATAGTGACGGTCATAGCTCTCACAGATGTGTTGCCTGTTCTCGCCAATCTTGCCATAGCGAGTAACTATCGGGCATGGAAACACTCGAAGCATTACTTTCCCTTGTGGGATCGTCAGCAAAAGCATTACGCACAATACATATCCAGGCTTACCAACTGCCATGCACTTTCCATAGGGGGGGATACTCGGTCGACAAGTTTACATTGCCATGACAACGAACAATGTTGAGACCGGTGTGGAAAGGGCCCCCATGGTAGGGGGGAACGGGCGGGAAAACCTCCGACAACATCCGAAGCATACACCAGCAAGCACCCGCCGACAAGGGGAACATCGGGCGGTGGTGGGCCATCCTCACGGAGGGTTGCGGACTAGCCCAACATCCACATCGAAGCAGGACTCAGAGGCCCAGGAGGAACGCACAAGGAAGCGCATGCAAGAGTGGACGATAGCAAAGACAAGGCAACGTACGCGATTGGAGGTGGGGGGATGATGAACGTGACAAAGGGGGGGAAGGGAGGTGGGGTTCATCGACCCAAGTCGTCCCTCTTTTATATGTTTGCGGTGTACTGGTTCAACGTCCGTGCGCGTACGATTGGCATTCAAAGTGCAATTTGGAATGCTGGCAAACGTTGCATTTTCTCGCGCCAGTTGACCTGTAACGCTGAGCGAAACTCAAAGACATCTAACCTCCCGACTTGAAATCGGCGTGCATATGACTTTGAGGACGTGGTCTGGTGTGATGCTGAGGTGAATGACGCATGCAATCACGGTGTCAACGTGCGGGACAACAAGTTTGGTCGGTTCAAAGTTGTCCCACGACTCTTCATTTGAGTCTATTCCGATGGCCATGGGTTACTTTCCCCTCCTTCGCGTCGCAGGCAAGCCCCCGCGTTTCCCAAGTATTCTGGTGCCTCCACCAGCCTGTTGGCTCATCGAACCCATCAAAATTAACATGGCCATTGCCCGTATCGCCCACTCTTGTACGGTCATCCTCTAACTCTGATGCGGCATCCTTCTCGTGCACACGTCCTTTGAACTCTCCAGCTGAAACGCTACCCTGCACTCTCTTGTACTTCGGGATCTACGCAGTCTTCGTGATCTCAATTTTTTTTTTCTGCGTGTAGAAGCGATGGCCCCCGGGAAGAGGCACGGGACGCGGTACAAGCCCTTTAGCGGTAAGCACTTCTTCGCGGTTAAACCTAATGTCAGCCCCGGAAGAGTGATGCACTCTCAGAAACTCTGCCTCGGGGCTCGGTGCGCTGTCCGGTACAGTAGCAGCGGATCAGAACTCAATTTTCTAGCGTCCAGACTACACCGAATCAGATAGAACGGACACGTTGCGCCAGTGCCCAGGACGCCATAACACCCCATATTGGCATGGTCGGTAGTGACGGGTTATCCAGATTCGATGAAGTTGGTGGGGATCACGACAAAGACTTCCTTTGCGAGCCCTTGGTAGTAGCAAGAAACTTTCCTGTATGGTTTGATCATCGACGGTCACGATGTTAAGACCTCCCGAATGGCCATCCTGCGGAACGCCAGCCCCGCGGAAAGGCCGTGGGCGAGGTACGTCGACAAAAAAAAAAGTTCTCACCCTTCCCCTCGTTCGAGCCTTTCAGCCTGATGCGATAGCACCGCAAGAGTAAGCGCTATTCCGATACACATCAATAGGCTCTGAACGACTGCCACTGACTCAGTCTAGCAAGCGGTGAAAGGCGCCAGCTCAAACCCGTCACTAACCCAGCCATCGCCCGCGCAGCCGCTTTGTCCAGTCTCGGCCGTGTCGTCCTCCAACTCTGCCATGGCATCGTGGCATCCTTTCCACATATCGCATCCCTCCCTGATGTCCGGCTGGAACGCTACCTTGCACCCTCTTCTCAACGTTCCATTTACTTCCAAGTCGGACATTCCCAGTGGTAAGTATCATGCTATGTTGCAGTCCCACCCCCACATTGATAACACGGCGAGTACAGGACCGACAGTGAAGCTGCACAAACGCTAGACGACGAGCTCTTGTCGGACGCGAGACTCGAGGACGTGTTTAGGACACTGGGGCGGGCGGGCGGCATATTCGTTGTTCAATGGACGTATCGGGACAAGTGGTTCGGGCTGAGAGGTGGGAAGTGGCGTGTGTGGGATAATTGGACTTATCGCTCGGTGCGCTGTCCGGTGCAATATAGAATCCACGATCACAACAAAGAGTAAATGGACATTGGTTTGCACGAGACATGACATACAGTTTTCTGGTGCGACGCCCTCTACACGTCATGGACAACGGTCGTTCCGGTCGTGCGCCCATCGACATCTGGTGCAGCGGCTGTATTGGATCAGAATCCATTGTATGTGTCTAAACCCCAACGAGTCGAGACGATGCATACAAACACCGTCATACCTGGATCATCAATCAAAACATGAACATGATCGATTCCTTTGCATTGATAACGGAAACAACCTGGCCTGACAACAGACGCAAACGTCTAGCTAGCACGTATCACAAGCAGCACACGCGACATCCACCAGTTGACCACGACCCACATCCACCAAAAGCATTCTCGGCTGTGGTCATGTCGATCGTGGGCACTTGGTCGGTCGCCATGTCGTGCGAACTTGAACACATCTACTCAAGAATATCGGTGCACTCATTTCTGCTTGGCAAATGACAGTGAGATTAACACAGTTTGAGGTAAGGTTGCGATGACGTACATGGTGGCTGGTGATCAGCGGCCTCGAAGACAATCATTAAGATCACGGGCTCTCCCATGACGAGGGAACAGAGGATGTGGCGCCATAGCCCAAAAGCTGTTGATGCCGTCTGATCGTATCCCCACGATCCCAAGAACGAGGGCGAGAAAGGCACCGACCGTGAGCCCTCCACACAAGAAGCGAAACCTCCGTGAGCAATGGATCAGGAGTTGGGCTGAGACGGTTCGAACCTTGTGGGGTCGCGAACAAGGCGATGTACGCAGTTGGAGGGGGGAAACGATGAACGCGATGAAGGGGGGATGGAGTTCATCGACCCAGTCGTCCCGCGCATGATTGGCATTCAAAGACAACTTGAAATGTTGTCAGGGCGGACGCCGATCTTGCGCGTGAACAAACGTTGCATTTCTCGTGCCAGTTGACCTGTAATTATAACGTTGAGCTGCAAGTGTTTTCTCATTGACAATTTTACCTTCCAGCTTGGTGTTCGTCGTGGTGAGGTGTGTTGAGTTGGAGCGTCGGACTTGTCAACCTGCCACTACATCTTACGAGAGTTGATCGTCACCACGCCCCGATCTTGGTATGCTCGGCGGCGCAGGTATGTGGAATGAACGTTGTAGTATCAGTCGTTCCGACTTGTTCGTAGTAAACGGTGATGATGTCAACTCCGACTCGTGCGCCAATTTTTTGGGAAGGGAGCCCTTGAAGCCGGCTACAAACATCATTTGCTTCCCCTTGTCATCAAGCTTGACGTCGGCATATGCGTACTACCCGCACGGAACGGGGACGAGGGTATCAATCTAGCACAAGGTACAGTGCGTTTCCGACTGAGTATAGGCTGAAGCAAAGACCTTTGCACTTAGCAGCCAGCTGCTATTGGCTTTCTTGAGGTCTTCGTGGGTTGTTCAGCCAATTTGTTGCCTTGCCAGTGTTGCCACCGTAGGGTCCTCGAGGCCGGACACGATGTGACTATTCCGTTGACAGAATTTGATAGGTACGGTATCATCCCGCATGCATTGATCTTATTCGAGCTTTTGAATAGGAATACCGGTAAAGATCACGACATCGGGTGACAATCAAATGTATCTGCCTAAGACTGCCCCGCGTTATGGCCTCAATGCTATGGGACGGCGGAAGGGACAATGTCGGACTAACCATTACTAGGAATTCCAAGTCCTTGCTTCCATTACTCCCAGAGCTAACCCGAAGTGCCTCGCATGATGTCTCAATTGCAACACGAACGACTGTCGTAAATGTCATCAGCACGTTCTCTCCCCTGGCCTTCGATATCACGACAGACTGCAATTGGCTCCGTGCTACTCTACGTCAAGAAGTGGATACATTCGGTGCTTCGTATCATTCAATTTCCGTCATGACTCTTTTCTGAAGAACATGATAGGTGGGAAATGTTATCAGCCATTCGCAGTATCGTAGTGGTGAATGTACGTACTAACTCAATATTAATATTCGCCGTTCGAATGTTAGAATGTACATCCTTGGCAACAACATCCATCAAGAGTAATCAAACATGCGATGACGCTATTCAAGGTCCTTGGGGACGTTTTCCACTGGGTACCGAGCAAGACAAGATCACGACAATGGATAACGGACAACTGTATCCCCGTATAATCGCCTCACGTTATACCCCCAATGTTTGCTATGTGTCAGGGCCCGACGTAAGGGGTATCGGCTAATCATTACAGGGCAGTCGAAGCACCGGTACCCACTCCTCTCACAATTGGAACAAACTGACGGTAATGAACGGTTTGTGCTACTAGACTCCTCACAGCAAGGGCACCCCCGAACTTTAATTCGCTTGGCCTCGCTTCCATGATGGAACTGCAATTGAGCACACAATACATAACTGGCCGAGGCTGTGCCACCCCGCAAACGAGCATATAAGGCTGAGTCCAATCCGTCCCTTCTTCACCCAGAAACCCATCTCCCAATCTTGTACAGCAACTCCCCCGACTATAAAGCCATGTCTAAACTTGCCTCTGGGCCATATTCAATCCGATCTGCTTCGGAGCATGTCGCAATCGGCATTGACGGTAACCCGTCCCTAGTGCGCGTCGTCACTGATCCCGGGGTGGTAAGACTATTTGTTTTCGGTCACTGACTCATCCCCTGTTCAATCCCTGGTGTTCATTTTGTCCTCCTTTTCTGGAATGTATTGATGGACCTTTGCACTCTTATAGTTCATCATCCAAGAACTGGAGGATGGAAAATACGCCATGCAAGCCCAACAGTTTCCGGGTTTCCTGTGTCCCGATGATGGGTATATTGCGCCTAAATGCAACGAGCCGTACGGCTGGATCATTTCACCAGCAGGTGATGGAGCTTACACGTCAGTGCATGCCTGCCTTTTGAGTTGTAGCATATATTGCTAACATCGGGGGTAAAATATGCCAGGATCCAAGCCTGGGGTTTTGTGCCTCACCAATTCTGGACTTTAAGAGGTTCCAACGTTGGGACGCCTGTACGGAAAGTCTATCCATAAATATTTATCGATACTCACCCCATTACATCACAGGTCACTCTTGAGTTCCCCCAGGGTTCACAGCAGACGTGGTACTTTGTTCCTTACGATGGAGCTCAATAAGATTCAGCGAGGAAATCGTTGCAAGTGTGTCTCAAGAGTTTCGCTGGCAGGAGAATCAAGTCGCGTCGGTTGTCATGTATTGTGTTGAATCGAAATGTAAATGTGTGGAATAAACGGCAGTGATTCTGAGAATGGATCGTTGCGGGGCGTTTGGTTTGTAGAATCACCTACTGCCCACCAATACCTGCATCACTGTCTCGTTCGTGTCTTGCTCTTCATGCCATCTGATATATTTCTCCTTGCCGCGTAACGAATCCATTGAAAATATGCATTGACCCGTTGCGGTCTATTGCTCAAAGACACAGTCGGGTTTGATAACGACTTTGCTTGCTGTTTTCCTTTCTCTCCATCCCCTGCGAAAACTTGATCTATGCTCATGCGGGGCACTTGGCACTGAACGACTCATCGCCCGGACATAATCCTAACGCATACAGTGTACATATACATTTACTAGCCCGTGTATGCCTGATCCTAATCCTGAGTGGTCATCAATTAGACCCATACAGATGAATCGGAGAAAGCGTCGTCACCACGTCCAGATGTGATTACCTTGTGCTGTAGGTAGAGAATGAGCGTGCCTTAGCTCGTGAAAAACACTGTACATGCGAACATCCCATATCTTGTCTGAATCACCGTCGAACATGGATTCGTTCACATAGGCACCAGTCAACATACAACGATGTACAACCAAATAAAAGGTGAAACTGCACATCCACCGAGTGACCACAGCCCACATGGAGGACTCCCATCATACTTCGCGGTCTGACACGATGATCACGACCAATTCAAAATTTGAGGAGGTGCCCCATGTCGGTTGTGGGCACTCGGTCGAATGTATTGCATGAGACTTGCCTTACCATTCGCCACCTATGCGTCTTCATGGTGCTAGTTACCAAAACCTCAATATTGCAAACCCAAGTCACTCATCAAAAACCACTCACCATCAAGGTACCATGTGCGGTGTGGGAGGACATCTTGCGTTGTCCCTGTCACTCAAATCGACTCATGCTCTACAGCGGTCCGTGTAAGTGTCTCGTGACACGAATCGTTCTAGGTATGACTCACATCGGCAATTTGCTGCTTTGGTCCTTCCAGAGCTTGTACATGTGTGCAATGGGGGGATAGCTCAATGCGCGGCACATCATTTGGGTGCGCCGTGTGTCAATAGGGAGTACAAACCTTTGTAGTCCATCCCCATCACTCTTCTGTGATTCATCCCGTCGCCATGTCTTGTTGGGCTGTCGTGACGGATCCGGAAGAGAGCAGTGAAAACCGCATCCAAGTGACCTGTTTTGGGCCTCATCGTCATTGGACATACAATGTGAATACTGCTCA
This sequence comes from Boletus barrowsii, assembly GCA_038088775.1. NCBI lineage: Eukaryota > Fungi > Basidiomycota > Agaricomycetes > Boletales > Boletaceae > Boletus > Boletus barrowsii. The sequence goes on along the minus strand of JBBPJP010000508.1, from coordinate 4,132 downwards.
CTCACAGGTACCCTGACAGCCGGTTTCTGTCGCCCAAAGGAATACCCACCACCACCTACCTCCAATCCACCATGCGAAGGACCGAGAATGGAATGGACGGATAGAGCAATACGGCAAACAATCCCCTGTTCCTGTTAAAAGTCGCGGTAGAGAATGGCAGTCGATACTATCATGATGAAAAAACGCACAAGGAGTCAATGGCATAGGCCATAGGGTGGTTTGGAAAGCGAAGGTGATTGGAGAGAGGTGCGAACAAGGGGTTTGGTGCCACAAGACCTATGATATGGATGGGGGATGGGGTACCACCAATGTATGCTGTTAGAATGTTCACCAAAGTCGATGGAATCACTAGGCACTCACCTTACTATAATTTGAGACGACATTAGCAAAATCACGGTCAGTCATGAGGTTTGCAAATGAGCCATGACACCGACTTACTTTGTTCGATGCTGGCACAGTGAACATGCAAATAGCCTGTAAACATTGTGCGGCACCTCAGAATGGATCCACGTGAGCAGTCTCGCGGACTAGCCCAACATCCACATCGCAGTGGGGCTCAGACGCTCATAGGACGGACGAGCGCGAAGAAAAAGCGAGGTAAACTAGGGATTGGGCCCTGGGAGTGGCAACCGAGCGTCGACGCGGGGAAGGGGCGACGGGTTCCAACCGATCGAGCCCGGCTCTCTTTTATATGGCCACGGTGGTTTGTCCAATGGAATGCATGAGCGCATGATTGGCATTCCAAGTCCAGGTCAGAATGCTGGCAAGTGGATGCCGGTCCAGCATGCTGCACGAAATTTTGGGTTCCATCGAGCAGGCTGATCTGTAGCGTTAACTTGAACGCATAAGATATGTATACTTCCACTGGATTCGAGCAGAGAGTGTATGGCGATTCGAGGACGATGATGTAAACTCCGCGAGCCAGCGCCAGATTGATATTCATTTTCATTTTTTGGTTGACGACTGTCCTGTACTTAGGTGAGGAGCGCATATGGCATCCGACAAGCCTCCCACTCCCATATTCATACGCGTGTTCACCAGCATCGCAGATTCGCAAGTAAACTGGCACGGGAGGAGGCGGTGAGTACGTTTTGATACTCGTCGCGCTCTTTAGGCTGAATTGACTAGAACGTAAGAACTTAGGTTTTAGAGGTCTGCCACTCATCTTAGGTGGTATGCCCATCCCCTCTAGCCCTTTCTGATCACGTCGAGAGCCGCCCATTCTCAATGGATCTACACGGTGGCATACACTCTCACCGACTTTCTCACACAGATGGTCTCCTCTAGATCCAGTACGCCTTTCCTTGCCTGTTTCAGCTATCCATGCAACGACGACCCTAACAACGACTCGTCGTAGAATACCTGGACTAGGAGGGAATCCGCATTCCCCTCAGGGAGAACAACACGCCCACCGTCCTCATTGTTCTCTCTCCCATCGGGTTCTACATGCTGTCGCAAGTGATCTTCAATGTTGCTTCTCTGCCGAGGATGTCTTGTGTGAGCCATCACCAGAGAAGGACGCAGCATGGGCCGGCTGTGACGCATACGATGTACGTCCATGCATGTAGCCCCAGTAAACCTCTCGTTATTAATTTGGTCTTGATTAGATCTACGACTGCGACTCAGTGACTATTCCGAGCCCGAGAGGTCCGAAGAAATCTTTGTATGTATTGGTACAAAGGAAGTACATGGAGACTACCATTTCCAAAAAAATGGATTGAGATCGTACAGGTAATTGCGGCTTAATTCTGAGCAACACATTGGGTAACGCTGTTGAGGTAAACTTGGGGCTCGACAGGCGTAGCAACAGGAGGGAGCTAGCCTTTGCTGCTAGTGAGTCCGTGCCATGCATTTTGGATCTGTGACATGACATCATGGTGGAGGGAATGATGGCCTTGGGCCGCCTGTTTCATCGGCTCGGGTTGTGAGGGTTGAACAAGCATGGAAATGCCGCTATATCCAGTCTCGCTGGGAGCCTTCTCTCCTTTGATAAAGTACCACCATGCAGGAAGTGGCCGTACAGTGTCCCGCATGCCATTTGGCAATAGCTTGGTCTCCCCCGTACGGCAAATTTGTGAACCAACTGATCCTGCGACAAACATCGTATCGAAAAACGACCCATTGTCATCAAGCTTGACGTCAACATACGTATACCCACACGGAATGTCGTTGCAATCGATCTGGGGGTAAGAGAATCCATCCAGTGTGAGGTGTGGTGTGCTTTCCGAGTCTGAATCAAACTCATCTGCACTAAGTCGTGGTAGATCGTTGTCATCGTTCGCTTGGATATCTTCCGATACGCAGCCGGCCTTGGCATCGCCTGCTTTCTTGGTATCTGTATCTCCACACTGCACTTCGGACAATCTGGGACCCTTCCATTGACCTTGCTCGTCGAATACGCAGAATGCAGTAATCCACCCAGATAGCCAAGTCGGCCCGCTTCCGCCCCCACTCCGATGAGCGACTTTGTTCCAAAACTCCAGGTTCTCGGGTGCGGTGGGGTTGTCGTAGGCGGCGACAAAACGAGATATGATGGGCCGAAGGAGGTGGTGCCATGAGGTCGTCTCGATGCCGTACTTCTTCAACCTCTCCAGACGACGCAGAATATCCTCCCAGTCACTCTTCTCTCCCTCCAGTGTCACTTTCGGAATTCCACAACATAGACTGAAGACGAACGAAAAGTATTCTTTCATCGTCCCCATCATCACGATTGCCGAGATCGACCTATCAACCGCGGTTGTGGTGGTGAAGCTCGGCATAATCCATTCCCGCAACGACGCATCGGTGATGTGATCTTGCATCAGTTCTGTCATCTGATGTGCCATGTATGCAGCGTCCATGGTGTAGCGATTTCCGTCGGATACAACGACGAGTTCTCGCTTCCCTTCATGGGCCACAAAGGCGCTACAAAGTGCTTCTGCGTTACCGTTGACAAAGAAGCAGAATTGCGTCAAGATTGCAAGCCAGACGTCGTCAGGACGGATGATGAGCGCGCGGTGTCTGTTGTACGCCTCGATTACTGTGTGAACGAATCCGTTTCTTTGTGGGAGGATATCCCGCATTGCGTCAGAATTCTTCGGGAGAGATGTGTAAAGGAGCTCGGAACATAGTTCATGCTGCTGTAGTGCGGCAGAGCGTAGTAACACGAGAGATGGATCTTCTCCTGATGCTACATTCAAGCCATCGCCCGTCCTGAACGCTTCGGCAGCGTGACGCGCAGGACAGAATGATATAGACATTGCTGGAGATGACTTCTTTGACGATTACCACCATTTTCTTGGGGGACACGACTCTTACTCACTGTTTGTTTAAGGCTTCTTGCGATATCCATTGAGAAATGGCCCAGAGAGGATCCAGTAGGTTAGTGGGTTACTAGTAGTACAACCGCCATATGTGGCTGCTGCCACGAGGACAGTACACTGTGGGAATTTGCGGATCGGCCACACCGTGACGACCCATCCAGATTCCAGTTGTTCCCGAGTCCACCAACCAAAATGTTCAAGTCCATCACTGTTCGAGTTAAAATCAGGAGAACGACGGGGGAAGGGGTCTCATGTCGCGTTTTGTGTACCCCCAGTGCGCCACTTGAAAGTCTAAGTGCTCAGCGCACGATTGCGATTGGCTGCAATATTGCGACTTTCAAGTGCCTTCATAAGAGTTGGACTTCAGTTCCGCCAGTGCTAGAATAATACCACGGAGAATGTAGTTGATATTAATTGAACCAAATGGTGCAGTGCTGAATGATAGAATGGTAAAATACCGAAGTCCATGCCACATACTAGTACAGTACTGAGTATACAAGATACATAGTTCTCATAGTAATCGTAGGTAAATTAACATCATGGTAATTCTACTTTAGGTTCTCGCAAAACGTGAACGGAAATCTGGTCAATGCATCAGCAAACCTACATTTTTTCTGAGTTATCAAAATCAATGACCTTGCTGAGCTGTCTGACTTGACTGACAGCATGCTATCAGTGCTATCATTTGTTGTGTATTTGCTATGGACTACTAGATACAAACGGACTCGGGTTTATCCGTATTACATAATCAGATAGATAACCTTCGTCAGACGTGTAGATTACACCTCAGTCCTGACTCGTATCAGTACTGAGGTGAGACCCATTCATTC
>JBBPJP010000507.1:0-20553 GCA_038088775.1 Boletus barrowsii | reverse complement strand
CATTGCCAGTCATTTTTAGCTTTGCTGACTATGCGCACCAGGCGTTTGATCCAACGCATACCGTTACGTTTTTCTTCGCTACAAAAACGCACTTGGTCAAGGTGACGGAGTCAGGAGACCAATACCCTTTCAAGTTGGAGTTGAAGTGCTTCCCTTTACCGAGCGCCCACGAGACACCCGAGAGCGACATCCTCTATCTTTCGCATCGGAGTGGAGCCATTTATATTCCCAAGATGCGTCGATACACCGTGATCCACGATTCATCCATGGAAACAGGGAAGACGTCGTTCGTCGTATGTGGATTAGCCCTTTACTCGGACGGTGATAGACTGGACGTGATGAGCGTTTGCCTAGAACCCGATGGAAGTATTTCGTCCATGAGCTTCGGACTCTCCAGATACCCCGTGACGTCTTTCTGCATTGGGTCTAGCGGGAATCGTGCCTGCGGGATAGCGCTGGGTACGGACACACGACTGCTGGTGTTCGCTCTCGACTTTCAAGGACCAGATTCCTTCTTATTCAAGCATTCTATTCTCAATCAGACGTTCCCTGCGAGCGACCTTGTTGCTTTGGACACCCTTGCGGGCACCGTATTTTTCGTTTCTCGATTGGGTCATCATACATCGGTCAGCATAGTTGATTTTACCCGTGACGCGCGGAAGGTAGAAGGATGCCAGGTAAGCCAATGGAAAAGGTCACCCGGTAGAGCTTGATCGCGGTCTCTGATGCGTCTTCCCACAGCCAGAATCCAGCGTTAGTTATAGAGATCTTATGGTTTTTCATCACCCTGAGTTTTTCGGTCTACCGCTCCATGTACAATTTGAAGGGTTTAACTTCGAGTATGGGGGTGGTCAACTGTAGTGGCGAAGGCATGGAGAGTGTAGACCTTTATTGTACATGATCTGATGACATGATCTCGTATGTTCAATCTTGTTTTTACATCCTGACGTTCTTATTCCTTGTGAGAGTGGTTTTTCAAGGCTTGTAACCAGTACCGAGCCTCATTCAATAATCGAAGGTCCTCGGTGTGCATATCCCTCAGCGGGCTGCCTGCTTTGTATTCTGCTATTGTCAAGTGGATCTATTTAGCGACTTCTGGGAATCCAATGCCCTTTTGTTCTTGGTATCGCAAAGGACTTTATACCTCTCAGATACACACCATGTGTCTCTCTGGTTGTCGCCGTTCGTGCTCGCTGCCACCCTGGTACCACACACCTATGCCTGGGGCACCGTCGGTATGCGTCGTCGCGTCCCAAACCCTCGACTCACCCGATCTTGTACAACAGGCCACGAAGTCGTCGCAACCATCGCACAAATCCATCTACACAAGCGTGATGCCCAAACCTTTCGACGTCCCAGAGAGTGCCGTCGCCCTCTGGGTTGATCATGTTTGTCGCGAGGCCAAGTACAGATGGACGGGGCCGGCGCTCCACTACATCAACGCCGTGGGCGACTATCCTAGCGCTACCTGCGTTTTTCCAGGTCCGCGTGGATGGCAAGGATGGACGGACATCAATGTCTCCAGTGCGGTCCGGGGCACGACGACCGTGCTGCAAGAATTCGAGGGACTCAGCGTTAGCGCGGGTGTCCCGTACGACGGTGGTACAGACGTGCCTGGCTACGTCCGAAATGCACATGCCGCTCCACCTCACCGGACGTAACCGCGGCGGCAACTTGAACGACGACAAGGTTACCGGGCGTTCACTTATTCACATCCTTTATTCACCGGTAGTGCGCATGTATAGTAGACCTCCATTCTGTATGGGACACGCTTCTCATCATTATATACGTTCAGTGATACACAAAATACCATGAATGCACCATGAAAAGGGAAGAAAGATGAATAATAAATGTCATGTAAGCGGTCCAAAAAGAAAAGCTCTTTAATATCAGAACAACGTTGCATTGAGCCGCGAACATTGAAGATCGAAATTTACGCGTCAAGGATGTCATGAAGGGTATGCAGCTCGAGTGTCGTGATCGCGTGTCAAGCATCAATAGTATGAGATTTATTTGGCAACTTCGTTCAACAGTTAGTGATTTGGAACCACTGGCTCCAGTCGGCAGCATCACCATACACTTTCAGGAGCAAGTCAGGTCTGATAGTATCGCTGACTGGTACGGTAACTCACGATCAACTGCGTACGAACCAGGAGTTACGTTTGGGACTGTAATCGTAACTTGCCCCGCGTCGAGTGGGAAATTTTGGGCCAGCGGATGCTCTGGAAGCCTCGTAAGTGGTGGTGCTAGGCGATTCGGGTCGGAGACCTACCTAGATCAAGACCCTGGCTTGTAACAAGATATATAGTGCCCATAGGATTGGTGACCTGGGAAGGGCGGTTGCTAGTATCCCTGCAAAGAGTATGATATAAGCGAGTACGAAGGATAAGAATGTATCGACATACCAGTAGACATGGTGGGAAGCTCCCACACACCATACAGTGCCAGTGGTCGGGTAAATTATACGTGGGGCCCACACTGTTTTCTCTCCACGCTCGGAAAGGGGCAGGGAGGCCGCAAGTGCAAGCAGACCAAGGAAGCTAATGATGCAGCTGGCACAGATCATGATGGGAAGTGAGAAGTTTGGAATGTTGGAATGATGCTAATCAGAAGCAGAACGCGTATTTATACCTCCTGGTGTATGGCAGACAGTGACATCGTCCCGCTCTGAAACCGCCAAACGACAACCACCGGAGTCATTCGGCAAATCCCAATTCAGCTGATAAGTTGTGCGGTGCAGACAGCTACACAAGTGACATTAATGAATGCCACGGCTAAGTCTCCTGTGCAAATCAAAATTACAACAACTTCGGCAGTCACACACCACGTTGGTTCGGCAGTCTCGTATGTTGTGCAATTTCATGCATAATTCTCGTTAGTAGATTGTCTACATGGCTGCAATACATCTAGTATGGAAGTCAGTCAGTGTGTTTGAACAGATCGAGGTGCACTGGAAATAAGCGAACTTAGCGAACACGGGCCAGGCTGAACATCCCTGTGACACCAATAAGTATGGCTGTACAATGTCAGTCTGTGACTGACACTGTACACGGGACAGCCCTGTAAGTTGTTATATTTTTTGTTTTCCTTCCGCGCATCAGGGCGTTCGTTGCTGGGGCCTGGCTTGTCACTTTGAACACACTGTACATAATCTTCAGGTGACAAGCTGAACTGCCTTCGGGGACTCGAATTGCCAAAGGGCCCTGAACAGGAGCATGGTGTTTTGTGCTCGGCATGTATCTCGATGCTGAGCGCAGCTCCCATAGAGAAGGAACAGAGCGGGCTCACGGTGTCCAGGTCAAATCATCATTCCAAGTGTAAAGAAAGGTCATCGTAGAATCCATGCCCTGTATTCACCAAGCTCACAAACACCTTTTCTAACACCAACACCGGCTGGTCGTATTTCGTCGCCACATAAGCGCATGACAATAGTCAACTGCTTAATTCCAGACATCAACATCGACACTGGCAGTGCAGGGTTGTCCGTCTGCGAACTCCGGGAAAGTAAATCAGTGCAGACGCTCAGCGTCGTATCCACCGCTACGGGCCCCATGTCGTTAGCCATCACCCTCCAGTATACTCAACATCCGGCTCGGCACGCGTACCTTGGACGAGTACCAGTAACTGGTCCATGACGGGGTTGGACAGCATCCCGCTATTGAACGCATTAAACTATGTGTTGATATGCCGCTCAAGGTCATCGACCGTGCGTTTTTGTTGCGGCTGCACATAAATCGTCATTCCTTGCTCCCATACGCACAGAAAAGACAAGGAGAATACGTACGGGCACCGTTTGCTTCAAATGCACCAGTCGTTTCGCCGGCGTGCTACAGTTGGCAACACCGATTCTGGAATGTGTGTACGATGGCTCGTGCTGGACGAAAACGGGCATTGAGTGAGGTCCATGGTGAGGAGGACCTTGACTATTAGACGGTGGCGCGGGCTATATGCTTGAAGGGAGGCGGTGGCGCATACACGCTCTGAGAAGTCTGCGTGGGCAGTGTCCTTGGGATTTTGATGGAGGCAGCGCCTAGAAACCCGTGGTGGAGGCGCGCATATGACCCAGGTTGTTGTTGTTGTTGAGCGTACGGACCAGGTGTAAAATGCCAGTGGGGCCGGCAACACCAGGAGGCGGCGTCGTGCGTGCGAATAGACCAGGAGGAGGTGCGGTGCAACGTGGAGGTCCTGAGTCATGTAGGGCCAAGATGCCTGTCCAAGTGGAACTGACACTGGTATGTGGGGGTGGTGGTCAAGCCGCCTATCTTCAGACCGCCTCCACATGCACGAAACGGGGGTTGGATCAATGTACCTGTGGACAAATCAGGGTGCACATCCAGTGTCGGCAAGCCAGAACCTATTGCAATGTAGTTGCCACCCACACTGCCTCGGGTCGAGCCGAGAGGATTCGTCGGCAGACATGAGCTTTGTGGTGTAACCGCGGTGTCAGGCGGGTCCAGTATGAATCGTGTTGCGGGGGATGAGCGACCAGGATGGGCTGGAGAGGCAACTCGGTGATCAGCGATGTCCAACAGGAACGATGACAGTAATGAAATCTGCATGAGCTTGAATGATCTTTGCAAGGCCCCACAGCGCAGGTTCACCGTTCCCTACTCCTGTAGCAATAACACCGCGCAATCGGCCCTTGTGCACCTGCAACACGGTCGAAGCTGCAACGCGTGTTGCATCTCAAAATGCGACAAAGCCAGCAAGTTGCAAAGTCACCTCGACGTATCCGTATGGATTTCGAATCTTTGCCCCAAGGTAGATTTTAATTTTTTCGTTGTCTGTGAAGTCGCCGAGCTGCCATTATTTTGAGCGTGTTCATTTGAGTTGAAGTACCGATCGAGAGCGCCAGCAACGGTGCCAGTCGCGATGACTGGGAGGGTGGATGATGGAGATCAGGAGGCCAAGCGACAATGAAACAAAATGAACTACACACGACTCGACAAACCACGTGGCCACTTTGCAGTCGTTGGCCGTCGGTAATTTTCTTTGACCTTGTCTACCCGTCTTTTTACCTGATAACATCTAGCTTCTTTGTACAAGTACCCGACCCCGAGCTGCCTCGGTTGGGCGAGAGTAATGGACTCTATCGCGGTGATTAGAACACTGAAGCCTTGGCCACGTATGTGCATCTATACAAAGTCCTCCATGACGATACCTGCCACGTTGACCGTTCCGACAAATTCCCTTGCCAATGTACCAACAAGTGTCCTACGGAAGAGCTGAATTGGAACCCTGTGTGTGCAACCTGTGAGCGCAACTCTTCACGCCCATCCTGAGACACATCATGGTCGCCCGTGTAATTCACTTCCTCAGATTCACAAACACTAGTCAAGTTCCATACATTCAGTCTAGCCCGGAGACATGAGCCACCCAAGCCATAGTGAGCTCAGGCTCACGACTCAGATTGAGATCACAGTGGACTACGTGATACAGGTGACGTAGGTCAATCGTGCGCTGTAATGGGGGTCGGTACTCGACGATGCTGGTATGTTGCCTGTGGATATTACCTTTTCTTCTCTCAAGCGAGCTGTCCACTCGTTCCCGACAGTTGGCAACCATCGGAGGTGTCTGCGCCGCCGTCGATAGATACCACATTGGTGACTAGAAGCACCGTTCACTCAGCCGGGTTGCTCCACTTCTCCCGCGGCGCTCGCCTCGTAGCAAGATACGATACATCATCCACGATGTCCACACCTCGGTTACTATCATACGCGCTGCAGGACAGTGACAGATCGTCCGTTCTGCGTCAAAGCATCAAAGCGTCGATAGTCCATGTTCTCCTCATACGACAGAATCGTTGCCCACCGAAACCAAAGGGAAAGATGTCCTGCCAAGGTGGGTAAAATCGTCATTTCTACTTCCCCAGATTCGAAGTTCTGTATTCGCAATGCAGCCCAACAGTTATCCCCCTGAGTTGGTGGCTACCTACAACGGTAAGTCTCAGTCCCCTCGCCCCCATTCCATGTTGTTGACCTCTTCTCCGTCCCCCTCCTACAGCCTATGCCGCGAACCCTGGACCTACACCGAAACCCGAATATCCGATTTTACATGGACAGCACCCTTTGATCCAGGTCCCCGCAGGCCACCTCCCTATCAGGATCACGCAATTCTCCCGAGGCGACCGCTCGGATGGCCGTGCTCGACTCCACCACTGGGCGATCTTCATCCCTACGTCAGCCACTGGCAGGCGCGGCGTTGGCAACTTTTATGAAATTGGAGGCAGTCTGCAGACCGGGTTCTTTACCCAGCAGGTCGTCAACAACCACCCCCCAAGTGGGACAGAGACGAGAGAGGGTCCCATCTCGTCGGATGGGTAGCGCCAAGTGCTTTGGGAACTCTCGAGACGCATTTTTCTCTCATTCCGATTCAGCAGGGAAGACCCGACTGGAATTGTCAGACATGGGTCGTCGAGGCGTTGAAGGTATTGAACCAGCCATACATGTATGCGGTGCAATTTCAAATGGATTACTACAGGGGAAACTGCTAATCTTACATGTGAACGGGGAGTATATATTCGTCCTGCACCCTCAGATTGTGCCTTAAGTATACGAACGATGACTCGAATCATCATCACAAGTCTTCAGCCTTCCCAGTCAGTCCGCGTTCGGATCCCCTCCAGGAGATATTACTGGAGTTCATCTGCAAATTGGCAATGTCACGCTCATTGTCGAGCCTGGGCAACCCCAACTTAAATGAATGGAACTTGGTCAGCGAAACAAAATTTAAAAAGCTTAAATCTTCAGACCTTCTTTGGGTTACCAAGTCCGCCTTCTGGGAGAGAACAAACGGCGGGATAATTGGGGGGTACTGTTCCATTGCCTGTTCCCTTGTTGTATTCCTAGGGTGATAAGATAAGTGGAAAATTAGAAGTAGCGAGCGTCTCCAACATGAATCTTACCCAGGCCGAGAGTTGCGTGATCAGGCCTCCGATCTCCTTCCTTAGGGTACTGAGATTGTCCCTTAATTGGTTGGCAAAATTTCGCATCTCGTTGCCTAAGGCCTCTACTTCGTCAGCGAGTGCTTGAAGTGGGACACTGGGATCTGCCCCCGAAGGGGCGCTGAGGGCTCGATGAGGAGTTCCTTCCCCCATCGTTTGTTCGGCTGAGAAGGAATTTAGAATGTCTTGATCCGACTGCGGATCACTTGGAGCGGGAGGCATTGGTGGTGGATTGGTGCACTATAACACGGGTACTGGAATAAGTGTATCGCGAGGACGGGGATGCGTGAGAGGATGAAACAGACAGATGACCCCTTGTGAGGGGCGAGACTGATTGACGCTCCTCCTAACCTACTGCTCGACCTATATACTTTACTACTGAACAGCTCGTGTAATCAATAGGAGGTTGATTATTAATCAATTATTGGGCAATGCCCGTTCGGAGCACTTGTCGAATTGTGATGGCTTAGGGTAGGTTGTGTCTCGAAATCACGCAGTGTGTCTCCTATCCGAGTCAACTCCCCTATCCGGGACAACTCCTATGGCACCTGTCTAACTTTTTCCAGGGCCAGGCAGGGCAATCGTAGACAACACATATGGTTGGGGTGCCGAGCAAAAAGACAATGAACGACATTTACAGTAAATCCAGCATACGTGTGGTACAAGACGAGGACGAAACGAGACGACATACTGTCAGTACAAGCCACGAAACCTGTCCAACTTTGAGTCCGAGTCGAATCAATCCCTTTGGGCACTACCAACACCTCTTCCACAGCACCAACCTGACCGGTCCCAACATTGGGAATCGCATAGACAAAGTCCCGATCGAAAGCTTTCCAGAAATGAATCCCGGATAAACGAAAAGTAGCGAGACACAGAAAATAGTTATGTATAACTTACGTACCACCTCTCCGTATAGAACGCGTCCGACGCTAACCAGCGGACATCTCTGCCTCATCCTGCTCCCTTTCTTGTTCCAACGTGGCAATGACCTCGTCTCGTTGTTGAATGGCAGCGATCGCCTGCTCGGAGATGTCCACCAACTCCTTCAAGGATCCTATATGCCGAACACGTCAACCGGTTATCCACCACTGGGAGTTCGTTCGACTCACGTTCTATCCCTAACAACATCAGCGACTACGTTCCATCAAGAGTCAGCCCCATACATGACATGGAAGTGGAACACGAACCTGACGAGATTCCGAATCTTTGAGGATGTCCTGCTTGGTACCCTCGGGCAGCTGCTTCCCACCCATGACTTCATCAATGAGACCCCCGACTGCCCTATCGACAAAATTTACGTTCCCGGTCGAATGCACGTCGAAATCACCAATCAGTTGCATGTACTGCTGAATCGACCGTGTCTCTGTCAAGATCTGTCGCGGAAGCTGTTCGAGCGACTGCTGGGCGTGTTCAACGTGCGGCGGGTGTTCGGAACTGGAGGCAACGGCGGGGATCGTGCTCGGCGCCGGTGGAGATTCACTTTCGACGACGTCGCGTTCTAACGTGTCGTGAAGGACAAGCTCGACTCCAGTCGTGGAGCCTATCCGTTGTACTTTTTCGCTCAACTCGACTTTGTTACGTTGGTGATATTGCAGAACGACACGTTTGAAAGAGTTGCGGCCAAGAATGCCCTTGTATCGAGAGGAGTATGCTTCGGACACGACTGTGCATGGAGTGGTCAAGGCCGTTCAAGCCAGGATAGGCACTCAAACACTAACCCGAAATGAAGATCGTCATAGTCGCCACACCTATCAAAGCCCACACGACAAAGATGGAACGACCTGCTTGCGTAGTGGGCGCTAAATCACCGTAGCCAATCGTAGTGAAGGAAATGAAACCTATCACACAGGGCGTTAGCGAGGAATCATCCAAAGAGAGATGGAAATGCTAACAAAAGTAAACAGACGACCCATAAGTCCAGCCCTCGGTCCCTTTGAAGATGGCTGCACCGCCCTAGTACGACAGTACTCAACGGTCATCCCCTCAGCACCTTTTGTCCGATCACTTACCATCCAGAAAATAAGAAACCAAAGCCAACTTAAGCTAGTGCGAGTATAATATGCTTTCTGTTCAGTGTTCTCCACGTCCTTACGATAGTTTTCGTTGTCTGAGGAGCTCGTTTGCAGACTTCTGGCACTGTCCTGAGCGGGCTCAGGCGCGCCCGCAGCCGAGGCATCCTGAACATCGGGCGCATTCCGAAGGGGACCGCCACCGAATTCGTAGATGGCGAAACCCAGCTTTGTAAGAATGGCAGCCATGGCACCCAATCGGCGATGTGTTAAAGGCTCGTTGTCACGCCCAGCACGACGGTAGACTGGATGAGCAGCGAACCATGACGGGAAAACATGACGGTGTTCATCGCCGGTAACATGGAGACAGGCCTCTTGATCATACGAGTCGTAGAAATCTGCGGGAAGCAACGTATCGAGGGGGCAACCGGCCTCGAGGGCTGCCGCCTCGAGCTGGCACGGCGGGAGAGCGTTCAGATTCAATTGCATACCATAGTAGTGATGGCTCTTGTGCGTGCTTCTCCTCGCAGTTGACAGGATTTCCCACTTGGCACGCGAAAAGCAGTACCTGAGCATCGACCAAAGGGACCTGCGATTGTTCGTGTTCTTTGGGATCCATACATGTTCATGTCGTTCGCGTAGACGCCATATGATGGCATGTCTCCATCGCCTCTCTGCACGTCTCCGAAGACGAGCGGCTCGTCTCCGCTCCTGAATCGCCAGAAGCCGTCTCCGATAGCCAAAATCAAGACCTTCCCGGACCGTCTCGCGAACATACCCAACGACGAAAGCGATATTGATGATGCCCAGTGTGGCGTAGAAACAGATGAATACTCTGGATCCTACGCTTTCCGGCACAATATCTCCAAAGCCGATGGTCTCAATGGTGACAACAGTGAAATATAGACCCTCGATGAAAGACAGGTCGAGGAGGAGCGAGTTAACAAGACCACCCAGCGCAACGTAACAGCATAGACCAATGATGATAATGACCAAAGACCGTTGTCTTCGGGTAAGTCCGCTCCCTAAGCAGAGTATCAACTGACCGGGCATTACAAAAGCAACAGTCTAGTGACTCACCACTTCGCTTGAAATCAGGGGTCATAACAAGATCAATGATAAGGGTCACGTTCGTGAACATGGACACAATCGTGGAACATAACGTCAACCAAAACGCCTGGCTAAATGTGTAATCATCCTTGGTCGCCCCAAACGCAGCAAGAGCAACAATGTTGATGATATCTAAACACAATGACAGAATCCCGACGCAAAAATGGAATGATGAACGTACCATGTATCGAGAGAAATACAATACATAAAATTGTCATTGTCTTGATGCGTCTCTCCAGGAAACGAACGACCAAACATATGTTGGCCAACACTGCGCAGACCAAGCCCAGAGCAATACCGGCGTCCAGTAGAGGTGGGTTAGGTTTCGAGGTTACGACGGTAGATCCGCTCGTACGGACATACCAATCTGCTGTTAACCCGGGTATATCCGTCAGAATGCAAAACGGGATGATGGTTCCAGATAAAATTGGCAGGACGCGATAGTGGGGTATGTATGCTTGGATCTCTTCTTCATTGGTCGGGGGAGGAAATATAGACGACAATATTCTGGAGAAAATGCGGCGTGGACCTCGTGGACTCGCGTCGGATTGCTCGTCCAGATCGACATCATGGAGAACATCATCATATTCTTGGTCATCGTCTTGGTGGGCCATTCCACGGCTCTGCGAAGTGCCGCCAGCATCAGTTCCTACCCCCTCCGAGTCCTTGGCGTATTGTGAGTTTGGCGAGGGTGTGACCCGGGAGTTCTGTGGTGCATCGGCACGCTCCTCTTCGTCAGGGGTCTCTTCCTTCAATAGATGGATCAGCAACGCCTTCAAGTTCATTAGATAGCCTGTTCGTCGCAATAGGGAGTAGACATGGAACACGGGAAAGGAGCGTGGTGGCGTTGCCACAGATTCATCGGAGCAACAGTCGAGACTTTCTCGGATCTCAATTGCGCAATCAATACATCACGTGACTTGGAGCTCACAGTAGCTGAGCGCCACGTCTGCTTGAAGTTGTACACCTCAAAAATGGCAGACATTGTCGCAGAAATTAACAAAATTCCTCCAGTAACGCGCTTCCTTCTCCTGTCGTCCTTGGGGGTCACCATACCCGCCATTGTCGGCTTTGTGCCTATGCACAAGTTGCTCTTCATAACTCACTTCATCACCAAGAAATGGGAGGTCAGTTCCTTCATGTTCCGCGAGATGATCATTGTATCGCTGACAGGTTCGTAGGTATGGAGAGCCTTCACAAGCTTGTTTTTCGGGAGTGAGTTCCTGTCGATTCTCCACCGTGGTTCGAACCTCATCTTCAGCGAACTAGCAACGGGACTAGGATATTTGTTCCACCTTGTGATGTTATAGTTGCGTTCTTCGCCTCGTTTTCGTGTCTTCTCTTTCCAACACGCGGTGTTCTCCCAGCCGAAATTCGAACAGTCTTGAAACCACGTATTATGAACGTCGTTCCTCGGACTATGCATGGCAGCTTTTCCTCGCCTCCCTTGGGGTTATCGTAAGTCTCTCAGTGATCATCATCCTAGTGACTCATTAACGGCTCTCAGGTTCTTAACCGTCCGTTTGGCTCCATGGTCCACGATCATGCCTTTGTTAACTGCCTCACGTACTTGATGTGCGCGTTAGCACCACCGGGTGCACAGACGTCTGTCATGGGCCTCATTACCATCCCAGTCAAGTATTTCCCATACGCCCTCCTCGCAATGGACATCTTCAATGGTCGTGCATCAGAGAGTGTGTCAGGGATGATTGTTGGTCATCTGTGGTGGTGGTTGGTATGGGGTCCAGGTACCGGAGCTGGTGGTGTGGAACAAGGAAGGTTTGCAGGTTTGGCTCTCGCACCAAGGTGGTTGAGAGGTTTGTTTGGTGAACATGGGGGAGAGCGCCGGGCTACCAACAGGGACGGATATCAGGTCCATGCACCCAGACAACGTGCTGAGCAAGCTCCAAACGTTCGGGCAACCGGATACAATTGGGGTTCTGGTAACCGGCTCGGCAGTAGCTAGGGCACGCATTACACGAGACACGGCTGTATTTCCCCAATGAACAGTCTGTATTCCTACGCTTTCCAGCCATACTCGTCCCAGTATGCTTGCATCCTGCTTAAAACGTCCGACTTCCCATTTTCATCCAACCAGGCCATCACTGTCCTCATCTTTAACACCGATAGCACCCGTCCTTTACCTCCAATGATGCCCTCGACCTCTTCTACTGTGCTCGCTCCATCCTTTCCTCTCTCCTGCCTGTCGAGTAGCTGAACCACACCCACCACCTCGCCTCCCTCTGCTTGGATCGACTGGATCGCCAGCCTCACAGCCGTCCCAGCAGTCATGACGTCATCAAGAATCAGTACCTTTTTTCCCTGTACGGATGCCCCAACGAGCTTGCCGCCTTCTCCGTGAGACTTTTCTTCCTTGCGATCGTACGCGAACCCATACGAGCGGTCATATTTGGCACTCAGCACAAGCGTCGTACAAGCTGCGAGGGAGATCCCCTTGTACGCCGGCCCGAAAATGACGTCAAAGGGAAGGACCATATGCGCATCCAGCGCACCGACGATCGTCGCCGCATACGCGTTTGCGATCGTGTCGAGGATCTTTCCGCTGCTCATCAGACCAGCGTTGAAAAAATAGGGCGAGATCCTGGTTGTGCTCGCGTGTCATCATTCACTATCCTACGTTATCGGGTGTGTTTATCGGGGAAATACGTACCGTCCTGATTTGAGAGTGAACTGGCCAAACTTGAGGGCACCGACTTGTTCCGCTTGGACGAGGAGCTCGGTCTGATAGGCATGTATTGCGTTGACGGACATGATGGATGTGATTGTGATGGAGATTAGCCTTTTTTGTAAGCCCGTGGACGGACGTCCTGAGAGGACGCTGTAGTATGCAATTTAAAGGCTGCCAGGCCGGCCGTGACTATCATCCAAAGCTATTTCGACTGCGATGCAACCGAGTTCAAGTTGCTGATGCGGCGAACGTTTGAACATCAATGCGTGTGCCAACTGACCACCCTCGAGTTTGGGCTTACATCCGAGTCCCCCGTATATCAGAAGGATCTATGAAGCTCAAAGCCAAAGGGATCGATAAACAAGCTCTGCCCATCACACGAAATCGTTGACATTAAAGGGCCCAATGTCGCGTGGGAAGACATTGTCATCATCTTCTCTTCCTTGCCCGCCCATGACAGACACTAGCGTGTCACTAGGAATCAAAGTACCAGATATTGGCATTCAGGGTGACTATGTGCACGTCGACTTTACCCTCATCGAGGGCGATCTCGCCACAGTCGATCTCTTCATGTCCGACCACCACTCACCCTCGACGTGCCCTGTCGCCAGCAACGCATCCGTCCATCGGAATCACCCACAGATGGTCGTGATTATTCCTCTCAAAGTCAACCCAGGGCACGTTCCCTTTCAGCCGTTTGACGAGCATATACATTGACATCACTCGTTAGAACATATCAATTCGTAGCAACCAAAGTCGGGTGTGTGCTATCTATCTCTCATGATCAGATGCCTTCGGACGCGTCATCGCTGACATGGCTTTCTCTGTCGTGATCATCAGTGATGCCTCTGTGGAATACGCCCGTAGCAACAGCATCACCGTCCACTCGAGTACATCAGGAAGAATCAAGGTACCAGAACATGGCCATCGGGGTACGTCTGTGTCGATCGAGTTCCGTTTCCCAGAGAGCGGCCCTACCAAAGTCGACCTCTTCTTGTGGGAACAAGACTCGGGCGTTGAACCTGTTCTCATCGCCAAGGACATGCACGTCCAATGGGATGACCCACAAGCCCTGGATATGCCTCTCCAAGTCGAGCCAGGGTAAGTCACGTCTTTCACAACAGTTTGATGCGTCTACTTATGGACGTCACTCATCAGACAATATCAGTTCGTCGCAACCACCGGGTAAGCATTTCTGTCTATCTCATATGCTTCCGCCGAATGTGCCATCGCTGACATCGCTCCAGCGAAGAGCGTACGATATACGCTAGTAGTAACATTATCATCGTTGATTGATGATCTACCAATTGGAGGGTGTCGGGACAGTCTGAAGTTGACGGTTTTTGGTGCGTGAACCATGCTAAGCAACATATCGTCAAGTGAATTGTGCTGAGCCAGTCATAAGTGGATGACTTTCAATACATATAGCATCACATGTAGCTTCGGTTGTATGTTTCAAATAATGGCAAGGTGGTAAGTAGGAACGAGAATTCGGAGCTTGTCAAGTTGACGTGTCGCCCTGGATATGCAACGCGTCAGATTTTCTGGTCGCAAACACCATGCACTCATACACGTACCAAGTAGGGCGTCTTGTGCGTGCTCAAGGGCACGCACAGCAGTGATGCACAACATGAGCCCCGCATCCCGACTGGAGCCTACCCTAGTCTCGGCATCGTCGCTGCGCACCTACTGCCGAGCGTTAACGCTGACTCGGGACTAAAAACACTATCGTGTACAGGAGCGCTGGCGTCGCGACGAACATGAGAGGCAAGTACTGCCAGTGCATGATGACTGGCCGTGGTCAGTTGGGCAGCGGAACCACTCAAGGGCCCTCTCTCATGAATAGTTCCGAGCACGACAAGTTGAGTTAGTTCTGGGTGTGGTGCTAGCGACACTGAGACAAGGCGGGACGCGCTCCACTTTTCAGCCGGTCACTTGTTCTTGTCTCTCGATGGCGGGTCGTCGACTGATGGGCGTTCGATGTACTTCTAGGGACGTAGATGATGCCGAGTGGCGGAACGTAGCTTGCGCACGACAACGATAAGCCACACACCTGAACACGACCGTTGCCGACGTGGAGGAGCTATGAACGCAAAAAACGTCTGCAGTCTGAATTGGAACCTGAGGGGAACACCGCGTGCGCTACATGTTTGCAGGAGAAAACGAATACCCAGACAGCCAAAGGCCAGAAATGACGCAGAAGAGCACAAACGCATGGAAACAGAATCATCAAATGCGAACTACAAAGTTTGATCGACGTCAGCACGACCGAAAAACGCAACAAGACGCAATACAAACGATCAGCGCAAATCGAGTAAGGCGACTTGTGCGTGCTCAGTGGGACGCACAACAGCGGTGCGCAGCAAGGACCCCTCGTGCCAGCAGGGTAGTCGCAGAGGCTGCCTTCGGGTTGGCATTGTTGAAGCTGGTCCGTATGGTCATTCGAGTTGAGTAATAGTTGCTGCGTGCGGCTGATGTCGGTAAGAGGAGAACCGAGGACGAAGGCGAACAAGGAGGTTATGATGAGACGCATGATTGGCGTGAAGGTGGCAGTACCAAATAGTATTAGCAAACCTCAACATCCGAATAGCTAGTAAAATATCTAGGAGGGCCTAGAACAACTGCTCTTCCTCCGGTTTCCAGTTCTTGGTCATGTCCCAGTACCCCGCCAGCTTCTGTCCAAGCGCTTCCTTTGCAGCTCCATCAGTGGGACAACTCCTTGGCTTGAAACTGTTGAACGACCGCTCTCGCAGCTGACCCTCCCAGACCAGATAACATGCATTGTCTTCCAGCGATGCAACACCCTCCCCTTCACCCTTCGGAACATCATCGGCCCTTGCTTTCCCTTTGCCATTTGTACCACCCTCGTCATCGCCCTCCTCGATTTCAACCTCTTCTCCTCCGCGAGGGCGGGCCGCTTCCGTCCAGGCGATACGGTATAGCATCAAGCGCTTGTATTGTCTTATAAACTTTTGCGCGCCTTCGACATAGACCATGCTGAATGCAGGATTGAAGATACACAAACCCGTCAAATTCATCTGTTCCGCGTTCTTCCGAGCTTTGAAGCGGTGAGCAGGATCTGACAGGTTCTTGACCCTTCATGGTAATAATCATCAGTTGGAGAAACGAGGGAGCGATGGATGATAGACATACTTGAATACCGCACCACAAATGCCTCTCTTTTCCTCTTCCAGCTTCTTGTTCTCAATCCTTTCACGGCGTTGCTCGTCGGTAAGCTTGCGTTCGGCGTTCATCTTTTCGTGCGTATGCTTTCTCATAGCAACTTCACGGCGCACACGAGCCTCGACTCGCGTAGGATCTTGAACCGCATCCGAGGTTAGAACCTTCATCAAGTTGGCCAGACGAACTATACATCATGAGTATTACGCGAGGGTCGATCACATTGAACTAAATACCTTTGGGAGGATCAGGAGGAATGAGACCCATCCGAATGCGGTCACGCTTGTCTTGCAGTTCAGCCTGCCGACGTTGCTTCCTCATCTTCTTTTGCTCCTGTAGACGAGATTACAAACGAAGATTGTGAAGGAAGAATGATGCAACGTGCCTTGGCGGTCAATTTGAGTGGCCTGAGGCTGACCTTGTTCTTGTCGGTAGGACCGGGAATCGGGATAGGGTGTTGGACATAGAGCGTGACCGGCGAGTCCTGAGTGCGAATGTTGAGGTATTCGAAACCGAACGCAAGGTCGTCGTCGTAAGATTTGCTCGGTAGCAAGGCAGCATCCCACCACTCCACATCCGGAGGCGGTTCACGCTACGTACGAAGTCAGCTTGGCTATCGCTCAGTAGTAAAGGCCCTCACCTTGATATTCTTTTCCAGAGTCTCGAATTCCGAGTCCAACCCTGCCTTGCGAGCACTCTCCGCAATACGCTGCTTCAACGCCTCGAGTTGGGTGTCTTGTCGCATCTGGTTGCCGAGCTGTACGTACTTGCCCTTGGGGTTAAACCTAAACGAACGGCCACTTCGCTCTTTTGGAGCACCTTCGAAGCCGCTGTCTTTCACAGCTGAAGGTCCTGAAGAGTAGGGGTTAGCTTTGACTTCGGCAGTGGGAACCGGCGTCGGAGCGGGGGGAGGAGTGGGAACGTTCCGAATATTTGCCTGGCACCCCAAGTAAGCAGAAGAACCTCGACCAAAAAATGAATACTCGTACCTTGATAGAGGCAAACTTGGGCTGCATCGGTTTGTACTTGTCCTTTTTGGACTGAGGCGCGACTGGAGTAGTGTCGAGCAGCAATGGATGTGCGGCCATCTTCAGACCAGCTCCTTGTTGCGCAGGCTCCGGTTGCTTGTTCTTCTTTCCAGTCTGAGGCATTGACTGAATCGGGGCGTCAGCTCCGTTGCGCGAACAAGGCGCGGCGAACGCACCATGTAAGGGTTGTCCTTGATAGCGAGTTTACTCTGAGCTTCCGCGACACGACGTTTTGCTTCGGCAACTTTGCGCCCAAGGTCGTCCATGTTGGGCACCACGGGACCGGGTGCGGGGGAAGGGGTGGCAGGCTTGACAGGTGGAGTCGTGATGGCAGCTGGCTTAGTTGCGACCCCTGGTATGTTGCCTTTCATCGCGGCCACCTTGGCAGCGATTTCGGCCCGCTTTTGAGCGATGAGCGCATCTCCTGGTAACTGTGATTGAATGGTCAACGGGGCCGTGGCTACGAGAGGCGAGACTCACCACAGGGGTCGATGAACCATTAGAGGGTGTCTGTAGAAGAGCAGAAAGGTTATAGAAGCATGTTAGAATAAAGTGTGATGGGTGAATTCACCTTGAGGGACGAAGGAAGGACTCACAGCATCACTGGAAAGGACACGGCAGACATTAGACCAAGCCACGATCACCAATGGAGAGCTTGTCCTACCTTTTGAGTTTCTTTGCGACAGAAGATTCGCCGTTGCCCTCGAACGCTCTCTTCTTGTCGTTCATCGTGGCGACTAACGAGTGGTCGTGGTCGTGGTCGTGGTCGATGAAGCAGTGCTACGTTATTAAGAAAGTAACCCCTCCAGTGGGGGGTCACAATCCTTTCACTGCGACCACGAAAATGTTCTCGTTGTTGTCGACGTTGAGACGGACGACAACGCCAGTATCCATCCCAAACGGTACCTTTGGTGCGCGTTTCCGCAACCAGATTGCCCCGCGCAAGGTCAAGTACGCCAAACGCCAAAAAGGTCGCATTCCTATACCGACTGGTGGATCGACGCGGGGCACCACGCTCGCATATGGCGAGTATGGCATCCGAATCAAGGGACAAGGCGTCCGGTTCACCGCGAAGCAACTTTCGACCGCCGAGGAGGTCATCAAGCGGGCCATCAAGGTCGTCAAGGGTGCCAAGCTATATTTGCGGGTGTTCCCCGATATCCCAGTTTGCATAAAAGTGCGTTTTTCTCTGGTATGTGAATGAAGCAGGGCTGACGCCGCATATATCCAGGGTAACGAGACGCGCATGGGCAAGGGCAAGGGCACATTTGAATTTTGGGCAACGCGGTAAAGTCTCATCCGTTGACATGCATCAGAAAACTCTCAACGTGCTCCAGTGTCCCCACTGGGCGGGTCATCTTCGAGGTTGGAGGCGTTCCAATACGTGAAGAGATTGCACGAGAAGGTAGTTGTCCCGCATCGCTCCTGCCTCTGTATCCGCTGAATATCACCGTAGCTCTGCGCCTTGGTGCTGCAAAACTGCCGACTACCTACGAGTTCATAACGCGCAAGTCGCCACCACGGTTAGGGAATATGCTGATCGAGCCTCTTTCACCGTCCATTCCTCCTACACCCATTACTACTCTAGAACCACCCCAAGCATCGTAGCGGGGTCTACTTGGTTCTTGTTAATGGTGGATAGACTTCGCGACACAATGGAGTTCGGTTTCGCGCGAATGTTCCTGCGCTGAGTGATGTCTGAGAAGATACAACCAGAGCTTCCGATCCCTGCGAGGCACACGGGTGGTAAATACTAAAACGTTATCTTTCATGGGCGGTGACAACTCTTGTCATAATTTCAACGCGTCGGTTTGTGTTGGTGACGTGTCCGTCACCGCGTGCATCCGCGCTAGTCCCCAGGGCAGGGACACAATTGCGAAATATCTAGCTCCTCGTTCTTCTCAAAAGGAAATGCTTTCCTTCACTACTACCGTCGACTCAATAAAAGGCGTGGTGACGCATTGTCGAGAGAATTGGTTTATGGTGAGTTTCGTGGATGTTCGCTCTGATCGATGATGTTCTAAGATAGAATGCCACCATGACACCGGTGTCTATCGGATGAGCGGGATTCCTGTATTCCGCAGCTCCCTTGCGCTACAGGGCACGAGGCGCGGATGTACTTCCGTCCTGATCGTACCGCTCAGTAGGTCATGTGCTCATACGCCCGTACAAGACAAAGTTAGAGCTACGATAAGCAGTGCACACCCTACCGTCGTGGCTGTCTTGATTAACTGTTGAGCCACGTCTACAGGGCACAGGCCGTCTGGGAAAGCTCTGCAGGGCTGATGTTCGCACCCATTGGATCTTCAATCTTGTTGCTGTGGTCAAGTCGCCGTGTTTGCAGCTTCGAAAGCTTTTTTCCCCCTTGACTACCAAAGAAGACCGCCTGCTGTCGGAACACTTCAGACTACGAAAGAAGAAAGCTGGACGTATCTCATACCGCAGCACTATGCGCAAACATAGTGTTACGCTCGAGCGTGTTCGTCAACAGCGTACTCGCAGAACCCATGACGCATGAGTTGATTTGCGTGCTCGGGATCCGCGACTTCGTTCGCTGAAAATAGGAGGCTCACGCTTCGTTGTAACTCAACACCGAACCAATCTTGTTGCGCCGCCCAGCACGTAACCGCGGTCGAGATATTCTTGCACGTAGGTGCTCGGCCATTTTATCCATGCATGGAGCTCGGGCAGACGGCGATGATATCTCTTTCCAGTCATATGTCCTTTTGTCTTTTGATCAGCGCTGTCCCATAATAGTCAAGCACGAGTCAAGAATGAGACAACGTGCTTATTTTCAACCCACATAAGACCGGCTGTGAGGCCTTGGAGGTTTTAATCCTCGACTCCACGTCGCACGATGTCCACTTCCCCGAATTTCAACCCTCCGTGGTGGCGGAGACTGTTAGACATACCTTCAAAGATCTTCAACGGCATAGTTCGAGTCGCTTCCCGTCTCTGGCGGTACCTAGTAGGTTGCTGGAACGACGCGAGGGATTTCGGTAAGTCTCAAGTAGTTTTTCCTTGGTGAGGTGGAGATGAATCATGAATTACTTTTCGACTTAGCTTCCGCGCATCCCAAACTCACGGCTGCGCTGGTAATCGTGATCCTAATCGTACTAGCCTTGGTATTCCACCAATTATTGGCAAAGGGAATCGTCACGGAGATCCTTGGATTTGGATTTCCAGGCATACGCGCCGGTACGCATCATTTCAATGCTCGAGCTATGCGCCGGGTCTTTGACAGGGTTTTATAGGATCCATTGCCGCGAAAATACAGTCATTCTTTTTTTGGGGATCTGTACCAGCAGGCTCGTTTTTTTCCTTCTTCCAATCCTTCGGCGCGCGGTAATGGGCCGGAGGAGGATAATGTAAATCTGGTCGTGTACTATCTTGAAGTTGTGTCACACATCTGTACCTCTCTCTACATATCGGAATTGTGAGGGCACGAAAACTTCGGGGGCGCGAGCGGTACGGACACTCCTGAGGGAGGTGAGTCCAGCTCAGAGATCTACTTCAAGTCGGTTTAGGTCCAACACAAGGCTGGACCGGAACTTGATATGCTGGCGTCCTTGGTGAACGGAGCGACCTTTC